>JAZDUH010000269.1:22897500-23142500 GCA_036419115.1 Scarus forsteni
GCAGGAGCCAAATATCGATATTTTAATTAATATAATACGGCACTCTACATGCTGTATGTATCCCTGTTTATCTTCCGGCACCACTATTTGGTGACTCCGGAAGGGGGCGCTCCACACTTGTAAGAGTGAAACTTAAACGGGAACTACCAGCCGAAGAAGAAAAAGTTTGCAGAGCGGAAATGTCGAGAAGGGTCCAGCTGCAGCTTCGCACGCAGCAGTCTCACGGCTGCAGTCTTAGGGCTGCAGTCTCACGGCGCTCCGTTGCACATGCGCAGAGACGGTTAAAACTAACCTGTGCCCCTGGGATTCATCATCTGGTGGGATAGGGGTCCCTACCCCTGCCCCATCCCTTACCCTAAACTTAACCTTAGCTTTAAGAACTTACCTGAATCTAAGTTTAAACAAATACACGGACGCCTCATTACGTGCTGGACCGCATCAAGCGTCGCCGCCATATTGGATGGGTCTCTTCACTCAAGTCTAGCGCCAGAAACAAGTGGAGTGAACGCATTTATGCTCGTCTTTTGTGCAGCGTAAAGTGACAGTAAACGGTGCAATATTGAAAGCAGATGACTTTTTTTTAGTTTTATTCCAACGCAGCTGAGTAAAAACGTATTTAAAGTTTAATACGCATGTCAGAGATATTGAGGCAAGTCCGTATTTACATTGCGCATGTGCGACTGAGCGCCGTGAGACTGCAGCCCTGAGACTGCAGCCGTGAGACTGCTGCCTGCAAAGCTGCAGCTGGATACTATTGGAAATGTCGGACATCGGCACGGGGGGATATATACTGAAGGATGCCCCAGCCAGGTACAAATGGAAAGTGTGGCCACACTTCAGCTTCTACAGCATAGAAGAGACTGACAAACTCGACAAAGACTATGCAGTATGCAAGAAATGATGTACGAAAGTAAAGTACACAGGAAATACCACGAACATGCAGAGCCAGATGCAACGCCACCACCCGGACCTCCTGGCTGTGAGAGCGGCTGAAGCTAATGCTAGAGGTAAACAAGCAGCCGTGAATGCCTTGTTTAACGCAAAGCTCCCTTTCTCCCCTCCGAGGGCTGTCAACATAAAGTCCATCATTAAATTCATCTGCAAGGATCCCCGCCCATATAGTGTGGTCGAAAATGAAGGTTTCCACCAGATGTCACAAACTCTTGAACCAAGGTATGAAATACTGAGCCGAAAATATTTCACAGAAAAGGCACTAGTAAGCGCTAGTCCATGAACCATTTTTGAAAAAGGAAATTCATTTGTTCTTCTGTTAACAAAAAATGGAAAACAGTTCAATCTTGACATATTGAATGTTTGTTTAAAAAAAGTTATCGAACTATGTCTGTTTACATGAAATTTGAGCTTTACCAATATAGCACAAAATGTGTCCAAGTTTTCATACAGCATGTGTCAAATTTTGCTAAACTGTCTAACATATATTGTGATGTATCGTTACATTATTTTTTGGCAATATATCGATTGTCGCAAAATCGCTGTATCGTGATAATATCGTTATCATGGACCATGTATCGTGTATCGTATCGTATCGTGAGGGACCTCGTGATTCCCATCCCTAATATGTAAATATATATATATATATATATATATATATATATATATATACATATATATATATATATATATATATATATATATATATATATACATATATATATATATATATATATGTACAGTGCTTCCCATTAATCAATGAGACTGTGGCGGCCCACCACAGTCTCATTTGGCCCCACCACAGTCTCATATGGAGAAAAAAATACGATCTGTCACTCTGTCAGACCATTACACAGCTGTACTTTCCTACCGCCCCGTAAACAAGCGAGAACAAGAGTGCGCTCGCACTGGTCACGCTCATAGACGTCGCTCTTTACTTGATACGTTTGGCGCGAACCAGATTCCAGCGACACTGGAGCGGGACGTCTGACTCTAAGGTAAGTGCAACTTGTTTTTTGGGCAATAGCGCCCATGCTGACTACGGCCGTGGACACAGTATCTCACTGCGCTGTCTGCCCCCTTTCTCGGGAAGAGGAACGGCTGCACCGCGCAGAGCATAGCCGTCAAGTCTCCCGTTTTGGCCTGGAAACTACCGTATTTTACCCCTCTTTCCCGCCGTCCTCCTGTATTAATATTTTCACGTAATTCTCCCGTATTAAAAAAAAAAATATTCCTCTGCTCCTAACTGAACACTGTCACTCGTCTCGCGAGAAATGCCACCTGCAGTAGCCTGCATGTTTGTTTTCCTCCTCTTTTACTACCAAAGAGGCTGAATGACAAGATGGCTCACTACGTCTATCTTTCTTAACACTGGGGTGCATTGGTTCTATAGCGGATTTAGCGGATTTATAGCGGAGTGAGCATCTGTCAAACATGTGATCTTTGGGGTGAAGACGGGGCTGCTCGCGCGCACACACACACAGAGCTGAAGTGATCGTCCTGAGGAGTAACGAGGAAACAAACGCTAATACGAATGATGGCCCAAAAGCTACGATTCTTAAGCCGGCCGCCCCAGTGTGAGAATGTGTTGGTTTTAAACAGGATGAACAAGGTGTGAGCTCATGAACACTGACAAGCTGATATGTCGCATTTGTTTGAAAGTAGTGACAACAAAGAAGGGGAGGTGCAGCGGAGCCTTCATCCTGACAGTCAACACTTACTGAGGTGTTTGGTCGGCAAAGAAAATGTAGATAAAAGCCCAAAATGATGCGCTCACAGACAGTGTCGTTCGCTACATTGCAGAAGAAGTGCAACCCTTCAATATGGTTGAAAAGCCAGCAGTTACAAACGTTTGACAGATAGTACGAATTGACTGGGAGAAAGTACATGAAACTCCATTTTATTTAGGCCATAGTTTTTATTGTTGTGTGAGTTTTGTTTTTTCTTTATAGAAACAGGGTCTATTTTATATTGTTTTTGACTAGTATAATTATTTTTATTTACATGCAATAGTCCATTGCATTTTCATTGTTTTTTTCTCGTTTTTGTTTATTAAATTTACAATATTTTTTAATTTGTTTTATTTAAAATATCCTGACCTTCCAATTACAGTTAAATATTCTTAAGAATTGAAAGTTTCTTGCTTTTGATATCGTGCACTCACTTTATTATGCCATATATTATATTTACATCAATGAAAAAATTTGAAAAAAAGTCAAATTAATATTGACCATAATATCGTTTATCAGCAATAATTTTTTGGACAATTATCGTCCAGCAAATTTGTTATCTTGACAGGCCTATATCATAATAATATCATATATTTGGAGGAGTGTGAAGTTTCTCTTCACACTTTTGATTTGCATGGTGTCATTACTACCTGTGGAATCACATTTAAACTCAGTCAAAATGTTTGTTTCTTCCCTTCAAATCATTTCCTCTTGATTTCCTCTTCAGTATTGATGCAGGTGTGTGCAGTACACACACATGTAGGTGCACTTCCCTACATGGACATCTGCCATCAGTTTTATTAACCCTGCTACACAGAATTATTCACTTCTACTGTATGAAGGCAGATAGTGGAGTCACTGAAAGCCCGAGGCCTTGGTCCTCCACCCTCATTTGTCAATAAAGTACTGCTTCTGTAGTTTAATTCAGGGTTAGCAGGTTTTTAATAAAAACAAATATTTTGTCAGGTTGTGGCTGTCAGACTGATGCTGCTAACTGAGTGGATTGAAAAACAGAGTCTGATGTTAATAATCCTGTAAGTTACACCTCCATCATTGCACTGCTTCATACAGAGAGAATAACTGACATTAAAGTCACCAGTGATTAATCTCAAATCCTCACTGAAGCCTGCAGGATTAGATTTCAGCCCTTCAAAATGAACATATGAGAAATTTAGAGAAAATATAAAGGTCCAATATTCTCCCTCTGAGACAAAGAGAAAGGAAAACAGGACTGCAGGGGTTTAAGAGCACAACTTCATGGAAATGTTAGAAAACTAGAGAAATTTACTTGTTTATTGTTTAACTAAAAATCAGTGTTATTGTCTAAACCTTATGCCAAGATGAAAAATGTTATGCTTTGTATTTTTAAGAGGTAAAACTGTGCTGTTTGTTCCAACTTCAATTTCTTTTCCTCAAGTACAACAACCAAAAAAAATCTAAATCAACGAGTGTATAAAGCTGAAGAATAAGATCCATTTCTAAAACTGCCATGAAGTTATCGTAAAGTGAAAGACAGCTGTTTCTCTGTTGGACTGCTGAAAAATGGAGAAGAAATAAGAAAGTCTCCTGATGTCAGATTTACAGTTTGTTGTGTCGAGTTTAAAGTTTTGGATCAATTCAAGATGCCTGACAGGTAATCCTGTTGGATTAGAAACAGCAGGGAGTTAAAAGACAAATTATCTGAGAACACCTGAACTCAACACTTTCCTGAAGTGAATCATTGTGGACAGTTAAGTCAAGGAAGGAGAGAGAAGAAAGCAACAAATTGGGCTAATCCATAGAGTTAAAAAAAAAAGTGGGAGCAAAAAAAACTCATGTGAGGGCATGACACACACGCTGCTGTTTTAGAGACGCTTGGACATTGCATTAAATGAGGCCAGATCATGAATCAGTGGATAAAGGAGGGAGCTCAGGAGGAAGAAAGGTGTTGGCAGATACTTAACGATCAAATATATGGAGTCATTTAAAGTATTCTGAAGAATTTAACTAGAAAAGCACTTGGAGAGCGCAAACCTCCGCCAGCGCCACAGTCCTCACCCATATTGTGATTTTCACCCTAAATATAAGTCCTACCTTTATTTCATCAAACTATTTAGATTCCTTGACCATGAAAACATACCATTAGCAATTGGATTTATAATTACCTCCCCCAAGGAGGTTATGTTTTTGGGAGTTTGTTTGTCCGTCCGTCTATCTGTCTGTGAACAAAATAACTCAAAAAGTAATGGATGGATTTTGATGAAATTTTCAGGAAATGTTCAGCATGGGAAAAGGAAGAACTGATTGAATTTTGGTGTTGATCGGGATCAGCGTCTGGCCGCCATGGCGAAAAATGTGATTTCTGTGAATAACTACTAAACTAAAATAGATATTATGAATCCAATTGCTCATGGTATGTTTTCATGGTCAAGGAATCTAAATATTTCGATGAAATAAAGATAGGACTAATATTTATGGTCAAAATCACAATATGGCTGAGGACTGTGGTGCTGGCGGAGGTCTGTGCTCTCCGAGTGCTTTTCTAGTGATATGCATTTTAGTTCAGCAGTTATTCACAAAAATCACATTTTTCGTCATGACGGCCAGACGCTAGTCCAGATCAACACCAAAATCGAATCAGTTCATGCTGAACATTTCCTGAAAATTTCATCCAAATCCATGCATTACTTTTTGAGTTATTTTGTTCACAGACGGACGGACGGACGGACGGACGGACAATCAAACTCTACCAAAAACCTCCTTGGAGGAGGCAACTACTTCTTTACCAGCTGCAGAGAAGAGAGGAAAGACTGACCCACACAGCAGTGGATGAGCTGGCAGGTATCTTAGGTTAACTTGTTTACTGCTCAGTATTTATGGGCTGACAGATTAATTAAATAAATACTCTTCAGCAAACACACAGTGCTACTCTCAGCCTCAGACAATAGGGCTTTAATGGCATGTGATCTGAGGAATGACTGAACACATTCATCCCCTGCTCCTGTCATCTGTGATCAGTTGTTGCTAACAAGAGCTGACTGATAATGATCAGTTTTCAATCAATCAGGGTATCCATACAATTAACAAACCCCCCAATTAGTTAGTCCGTTTACAATCCAGTCGTTCAGCAAGAAAGTCAATCAATTCTGTCTTAACCAGTCTGTAAACCAGCCTTTTTTGGAAACAACCAGTCAGAAAACCAGCTGTTTTTATTTACCAACCAGACTCCAACCAGTCAGAAAACCAGCTGTTTTTATTTACCAACCAGAGACTCCAACCAGTCAGAAAACCAGCTGTTTATTTAACAATCACGAACCCCAAACAGTCACTAAACCAGCTGTTTTTATTTACCAACCAGAGACTCCAACCAGTCAGAAAACCAGCTGTTTATTTAACAATCACAAACCCCAAACAGTCACTAAACCAGCTGTTTTTATTTACCAACCAGAGACTCCATTCAGTAACTAAATCAAATGTTTATTTACCAATTATTGACTACAACCAGTCAGAAAACCAGCTGTTTTTATTCACCAACCAGACTCCAACCAGTCAGAAAACCAGCTGTTTTTATTTACCAACCAGAGACTCCAACCAGTCAGAAAACCAGCTGTTTATTTAACAATCACAAACCCCAAACAGTCACTAAACCAGCTGTTTTTATTTACCAACCAGAGACTCCATTCAGTAACTAAATCAAATGTTTATTTACCAATTATTGACTCCAACCAGTCACTAAACCAGCTGTTTTTTAACCAACTAGTCAAAAAACCAGCTGTTTTTATTTACCAACCAGAGACTCAAACCAGTCACTAAACCAGCTGTTTTTTAACCAACTAGTCAAAAAAACAGCTGTTTTTATTTACCAACCAGAGACTCAAACCAGTCACTAAACCAGCTGTTTTTTAACCAACTAGTCAAAAAAACAGCTGTTTTTATTTACCAACCAGAGACTCAAACCAGTCACTAAACCAGCTGTTTATTTGACAATCACAAACTGCAGTCACAAAACCTGAAATTTACCAACCAGAGACTATTCAGTAACTAAATCATGTTTATTTACCAACTACTGACTCCAACCAGTCACTAAACCAGCTGTTTTAATCTACCAACTAGAGACTCCAACCAGTCACTAAACCAGCTGTTTATTTACCAACTCGAGACTCCAACCAGTCACTAAACCAGCTGTTTTAATCTACGTACTAGAGACTCCAACCAGTCACTAAACTAGCTGTTTATTTACCAACTTCAAACTCCAACCAGTCACTAAACCAGGTGTTTATTTACCAACCGCAGACTGTAACCAGTCAGTAAAACAGCTTTTTTATACCAACCAGAAACTCCAACCAGTCATTAAAACAGCTGTTTTTATGAGTCTCCGTGACCCTCCATCTACATCTGAGCTCAGGCCATAACAGTCTGTAACAAACACACACTAACACAATAACACACAGTAACACACACCAGCCCAAGGCCAGTCCTTTATCTTTGTGACACATTCATAAACCCTGACACACACACACACTTTGCCCATCCCCCCCGTCATGTGCACATGATCACACTGTCCATTCAACCATAAGACAGGTAGGCGTATATGTGTGTGTGAGTGTGTGTGCATGTGTGTAAACGAGTGCGTGAGTGAGTGAGTAGTGGATGGACAGAGGATGTGGGAGTCACACTGCCATGTTAAGGTTAAAGGAGAGAAGGACAAGTACAAGAAATTAATGAACTCAGAATTAGATCATAATATTCTTCAAGCTTTGAACATTTAATCATTAACATTCACTGTTCGTTTTTGATTTGCTGTGACCATTATTTTAACCATCTAATTCACTGTCTCTTATCAGGCAGATCCACCTTGATAAGCTCCAATATCCAATTGGTGGTGGAGGTGGAGCTGCAAGCGAGTGGACAGAAGGAAGTGACTGCAAGTATAAAAAACTAACAAAAAAACCTTAGAGTAATTATTGATAGTAAGGATGTTTTTTGCTCCACTTACATGTTGGTAGACAGTTTGTTCTACCAAGTGGCTGGAGTTTGTAAGTAATACCATGGTTGGACTGTAATGAGTGTGATTAATGGAGCAGTCGTCCAATCATCCGCTGAATATGCTTCTGAAAGGCTCTGCTCTTTCCAAACACTTTCAATGAACTCCCTTCCAAGTGAACAAGTTAAATATTGTATATTGAACAGTCAAACCGTGGGTTAGTTTAACAGTCAATGACTCTGATTGAGTGGAGCCACTAGCTTGTTATGTTTACAACAGTTGACAGGAAGACTGAGCTATTCAGCTCGCAGCAGTGCTGGATTACGTGATGCGAGTCAGTTAGTTCGAGATAACTTCATATTTCCAAAAAGTTAATGCACTTAAAAACATGCATATGTAGCATAATCTTAAACTATGGTATTATTTTTTTGATAGGAGTTCTTGTAGGCGGAGAAAATACCCTTTGTTCCTGGTATGATATTTTCCTGTTTGCGGCTGGTTCTGTGTAACAGACTCTTACAGACTGTGGCTTACTGAGAGAGAGCAGAGAACTTTCTACTGCATCTAATGTACTGAGTGGCCATATGGAGCTCATACAACCCCACATCAAAAATACTGAACTATCCCTATAAGGAATGCCTCAGGGCGAGGGGCAGCCACAGCAAGTAGTCTTCTCACAGATAAAATACTAAATATATTTACCAAGAATATAATATAACTTGATGGGATGTGGATTTTTTTTAAAGCATTTGCTTGGCCAAAAACCTCAGACAATGATCAAGAATTCTTGGTTCCATAGGGTTTAAATGTTCTTGCTGTGCAGTTTTGGCTGAGTAAAATAGCTTATGGTCTCATTCATAAAAGTATGGAGCATCTTTAGTAGCTGTTCAAACTGTACATTGCATTTATTGCAGCAGGTTGGAATAGAATGGAGAAAATAGTCTCACAGAGAATTTGAATTGAAGGTCATTATGACAGAGAAACAGAATGTTTCTTTAAACAACAGGAAGAAGTGTTGTTAAGCCAGCACTATGTAAGTTGGTCTAAAAGGTCTGAGTGCATCAAATGCTGCTATCTGAAAAGAAAATGCACAATGCTGTAAAATTACTTTGTTCCCCTTCTACTGTCCTTTTTCTCTCAGCTTCAGCTATTAAAACACTCTTTAGTCCAAACCCGAATGAAGGCTGGAGTTTTTAAATGAAGCCAAATAGCAAAGAGATGGAACCCACTCCCAAGGTTACACGGTGCTCAAGGGAAGAAACCACACCATCCTCTGTTCACTGTTACTGTATCATTAGCTCATCTTTGAAACTACCTAAAGGAGAAAATCTTCTGCATTCTCCATAATGACTGAGTGTGTTCAAACTAGTTTTGCATTACATGTTATTTTTTTCTACAGTCTGTAAAACATAAAGCATGGTGTCGTCACAGCTCATCTCTGCAGCAGAAAGACCAGAAACAAATTCCTGTACATTAAAGACACTCAGACAATTTCTCCCCCGGTCTGTCTGTCTGTCTGTCTATAACACAATAATCTTCTCCTAAAGCAGCTGCGACCCTCGCAGAGTACAACAGCAGAGACACAATCATCAGAAACAATCAGAGCGTTCACAGTTTCAGCTCCGACCATTTATCTCTTCATAAGCTCAATCACTTCTGAGAAGAAATGTGATCTGACCCAAACGACCTCCAGGCTCTGATATTAGATTAGCACGGGAGGCTAGCGTTTCAGCTAACCAAATCAGAGCTGGGCTAATGACACCCAGAGGTGAGGGTCATTCTGAACCGGGGCCTCTGACCTCTATCTGAGCTGCTGTGGACCCTGTGCAAGGACAATACATCGCTTGAACTCTACAAAAATAACCTGTTTGAGGATCTGATATCAAATATAAAAAAAGCCTCTGCAATCATCGTCAAAGTTTAATTTAATTCACGACTGTCCACGAAGAATCAGCTGATGAAACCTGCAGGTTAAGACTGGAGGACAAACGCCTGCCAGCACAGAGGAAACATTTGTGTGCATGCGGGTGTGTCAGTGTGTGAGGGAGGGGGTGATGGCGTGGTGTCCAGCAGGGCCCTTTGACCCGCAAGGGTCACCCCCTCCATCACAGGGAGAGATGAGATAGACCGTCAATCTTCTCTGCTGAGTGGAATCACATTATTGTTCCATGTGGAAATGAACAGGTTTTAATACAGCTGTAGACTCTGGAGGTGAGCCGAAGACGCCATCATAGTACAGCAGGAGCCCACAAGAAAAAAAACACAACACACTTGTATTTAACTGACACTGAAAAACACAGAGGACAAACTTATTACTAAAAACTAACATTTCTAAATACCGCATTTTGTATAAGAATTGTTGGCAGAAGTTTGTGTTCAAACCACTTCTAGCTGATCTTGATTTATAAGGAACACTTTGTGAGTTTGTGTTGCTGTTTTACCTTTGACAGAACCTTTATGTAAAAGCACAAAGCTCTATCATCATTGTTACTCATGACTGACTCTGTGAGGCTGTAATATCTGTGTGAATCCTGCATCCCTCTGAACACACATGCCTCCATCTTCCAATATTACACTGAAACAGCCTCTGGAGATGGAGCAAAGTGGGGTCAACTCATCCCCCATTCTATCTCCACTACTTTCACAGAGGGGGCGGAGAATCAGCGACAACAGGGATTCAGATTTCAGACCTCAGAGGGGCTGATCAGGCCAAATTATGGTCCAATAAAACCAAAAATGTATATATATCTATATATCAGAAAATAAATAAATGTCGCAATGCAACTTTTTTCCCAAATATTGTTCAGTCCTTGTTATCATATATGAAGTTTTCTTAACTTCTCACTTATTTTGTGTTTACAGCACAGAAACTTCAAACTTCCCCACTGTTCCTGACAGAGTCTTGGCGGGTCCCTGACAGGTCCCTAAAAGTAGGCATTCACAAGAGCACCGACAGGACCAGGAAGGGTTGAGGTGATTTCAGCACACTTTGCTATCAGACGTGGTAAAAAGGGTGGGAACTTTCCATTCCTGGGACATTCCTATGCATTTCTGCAGACATACATGGGAGTGTCCTAAGAATCAATGTTGACTGGTATGAGTCTGGTGATCATGTCAGGGCAGTGCAGATACTTCTAGGATCACATCAGGGGTGGTAAAATCATGGACTAGGACAATCAGGATGCTTTCAGACAACATGAGAAAACAATGCAAGGCTACAAGTGCTGGTTGGATTTTGTGGGGCTGCAAACTTTTTTTAAATTCTTTGGCATGTTGACTCATTCCTGTCTTGTCTGCAGATGTCCTCAGCTGCTCAGCACACTTGATTTCCTAGGATCCTAGACTTCCTGAAACCTTCTGCATGGCTTCTGTGTGGCTTTCTATTGATACTTTCACTTTGTCAGTTTCCTGGTTGCTTCTACATTAACTCACCATTATTACTTGATGTCTTAAGAAGGTTATCATTCTCTCCCAGAGTTTCCTGATCATTCTGGAAGCTGTCTGCACAGGAGAGGCTTTCAGAAGCACTTCCAGGTGATGCAGTAGGGTTAAAGAGAGTTAGGATGTCCTGATGATGTCTTCAGGACAATGCAGATAAGCTGCTGAATATGTCACTAGGTTCATTTCAGCATCCAAATTTTAGTTGTGACCAAATATAGATGTGGAAATCTGAGCCTCTCCTGAACATGCAGAAATGCTAAGAAGTGGTTAGGAATGACAAAGACAGTAACAGGAATCTTCCATGAATATGTGGACAAGTTGCTGAATGCTGAGGATTTATTACATTTAAATTCTGCATCTTGTCTACACCCTGGTGGATGCCTGGTCTGACAGGGTCTGCCCACCCCGGCAGTCATAGACCGTAAGCTCTCTGCCAAATTTGGGCAAATTTGTGGATTCTAGTTTGCTCCCAGTTGATTTGGCAGCTGATGTACTATCCAAGGAAAAAACTGAGGCTGTGTCATCTTGTGATAGAAGCCCTATCTCATAGAAACACCCTGTAAATAGATGAATGGGTGTGTTTATAATGGACTTTAGGCACAACCTAAGAAAGGTGAGGGCTTCTGGCGGCTGGAAGTCACTGGTAACTGGCTGTAAGTTGGCTAGCAGCTGGAAGGGAGGGGAAATTTAAAGCAGCTAGATGTGTAGGATGATTTAAAGAAGCTGGCTGAGGCTCATTGTGAAAGTGCCATACATACCGCACATTTTTCAGACAGGAAGGTGAAAATCGACCAAGTACAAGTACCCTGTAATTAACATCTGTTATTAACATCTCTTTATCATGAAACACCTGTACCAGGGACATCTGAAATCTGAAAATATCTTTGAAGCGCATGGACAGAGTTAGAAGCTTCAACATCCAAAGAGCTGAACACAGAATGGCATAAAAACATCAGAAGGGGGATAATTTACTGTGCAATAATAACTACTTCACCCACTGTTGCACTGACAGCAGATTGATGGACCTCCAGTGGCACTTAAAGCTCTGAGACCACACACTCCATAAATTAGAAATATGATACAACACTCCAACAGAGAGATATTTCATTTTTATCGAGTATTTATTTGATGTTTGTAATTCAAAAAATGTTATTCATAACTGAATTTGCTTTCATTTTGTGTTTTTGTTGTGTTTTCTCTTTACTTGTGTGTGATTATTACGGATTTTAAGCTGCACAGTGTAAAACATCTGTATTTGTGTACAATAATAAATGAGTTTTGTTTCTGCCAAGAGTGGATTCCTACCTTATTTATTGCATATGGGTTTATTTGGAAAGATCTGTGGCCTCTTTGTAGTGTGTGATTGTCGTGTACTTTTCCTTGATACAATGCTGTAATACGAACAGTGTCCCAGCATTGTATCAATAAAAACAACCAATCAAAAAAAGCAATCAACCAACCAATTAACCTACCATCCAATCAGTCAGTCAGTCTGTCTGTCTATTTTGATGTTTAACTCACCACCAGCTACACCTTCTGTCACAAGTAACTCTAAATAACACAAGAGGAGTCTATTTTTCTAAATAAATGAGACAAACCTTTAAATATTTGTAAAGGACGTATTGATTTTGGAACTTTTTTTTTTTTCTTTTCCAGATCAAATCGTCAAGCCAGGACAGATTCAATAACCAGATCCAAAGTGTCTTGGTGTGTGTGTGTGTGGGTGTGTGTGCGTGTGTGTCAGAGTGAGTTCGACTGAAAAATATGTGTGTGTGAGGTGGACGGAGACTGTGGGTCCTAATGACATCCCCTGACACTTCTCAGGTCATAATTATAGCACACAAACACACACACAGGTATACTAGTGTGTGTGCTGGCGGGTGAGCTATGGTCTGGGAGGTTTTGCAGCTGTGGCATCGAGAGCAGCAACTGTTGTCACCTGCGCATCCTGATCTCTGAGCTTTTGTGTGAGTTTGTGCATGTGTGTGTTTGTGTGAGTTTGTGTGTGTTGGTGTGTGACAGAGGGAGACAGTAGACTGAGGTGATGAGTCTATCGCCGTGGTAACAGCCTGCAGCCAAGTGATTCTGATGCTGTCAACATCTCTGTTGTTTCCTCTTTGTCTCCTCTTTCTGCTGTCTCCTCTCCTCTTCATTTCTCCTGATTTCATGCTTCCTCAGTTCCTCTCCTCGATCCGGTTGTCCCTAAACCCTCCTTTCCTCTTTTCTTGCATTCTTAACTTACTGGTAACCTCTCTCCTCTTTATTCTCCTCTCTAACTCACAGCTAAAAATCATGTTTAAAGCCTTATGCTGCTCTGCAGACACAAAAAGACAGTAAAGGATGCAGAATACTATTGATTTGACAACAGTATTGCCTGGTAATTGCTTTAAAAGTTTTATATAAGTATTGGAAGAAAATGTCTGCTATTTACTGCTGATATTTAAGCTTCATATATCATCAAGTTTGAAGTATTTTTGCTCCTTATTTTTAAATTCATATGGATGAGCTCCCAAAAAAATGACTGATTTTATGTTAGCAGATATGAAAACCAGAGTTTATCAGCATTCATTTTGAATATAAGAAAGGTTAATCCAAAAGAAATAACTTTTATTAAATTGTATATCAGTATCAGTATCAATTATGTCCAAAATAAGTTCTGAAATACCAGTAAATCAAATATCTATAATGTTGTGCATCTCTAGACACAGTGTTTGGCTTATATTTGCTGCACAATGATGAATACGTGAAAATCTTCACATTCTGTTAAGAAAGTAAATTACTTTTTTGACATAAAGTCAGAAACTTGGTGGATGTTTTTAGCGGATATGTAATGCTACTTAAGCCTCTGGTGATTTATTTTATCCTGCTACCAGTGGGTTGATCTTACATGTATAATGGTACTATCCAACATTGACTAACATTGACATTTGTGAATGTATTCAATTGGTCTTGAAACTGAGAATAAGGGTTGTTTCAAATTAGGCTCACTTGTTTTAAAGTCCCCCCCCCCCCCCCCAGTGATATCTATACTGCCACCAGGAGAGAGAACCAAGAAGATGCTACCATGGTAACCATTTCTAGTTTTTATGTGTGGACTCCAGCCATCATGGTTAAAGAGAGGAGGGAGTCACACAACAGTGACTTGACACAGCAGCGTCAACTTCTGTCCCGTATCATGTTGCGATTGCGTTCACACCTCAACCAAACTGTGTCCAAGTCCTCTTCAGTGGTACCGGAAACAACCTCCCCAAGTGGGCCTGGGCCCGGTTCCTGGGAGCGGTTTGCTTGCATTCACACAACCAAAACGACCCGGTCTTTGGGCTCAAGTGCACTCGGATCCGGGACAGGGCCCCTAGTGTGAAAGCACCCTAAGAGCCAGAGTTAAGGCAGAGTATGGGTTAAGGGAGAAGAGGGAGGAAGAGCAACAGCTCAGCCCACTGGGGATGAGTGCCAGTTCCAATCAGAGTAGCTTCACCTGGCTCTGCTTCACCTGTCCTACTTCTGAACTCTTCCTTCAGACTTTTCACCGAGCCTGTCTTGTGCCCTCTTTGCTGTCCTTACATGTGCAATATTTGCTGATGATAGTTGTTCATGTTCATGGATCTATTAGGGACCATGTGATTGGTTTGCTGTTGACACAAGAGGAAGATTGAGGCCTGGGTCTGTAGTGTGACAATCCTATTACAGGTGTGACGGTCATGTGGTTGGGGTGATAAGATAACTAAGGCTTCTGTGTCATTATAGTGGATGTTGAAATCTGCCCTGGAGCAGGGGGATACCTTTACCATATCGCCTCTGGAAAATTTAGGCAAACGACACAGTGAACAATCTTAGGACACATTTTGGGCGTGACTTAATTTTCTTGAAAGATTTAGAAAAGCTGAGGAGTCCAGCTCAGGCCTTTGTGTTGTTTTCTGGCAAACTGTTCAGGGATTTTCACCATGTTTACACTTTACTGTCATCCCTTTGCCTTGCTAAACAACATGAGCCAGAGCAACAAAGATCAAGAGCAGTGAAGTTTGAAAACTAAGTTTTTTTTTCCCCTCAGCAGCAGAATAAAAATCCACATTCTTCTGGGTTATGTGTTTGGGTCTTCTGCTAACAGATTTAATACTGCAGAGACTGAAAACACGGCTGTCAATAGGAGAAAAATGAGCCGTGAGAAATGATATATTGTCAGACACATCTGAGATATTGACTGGTCTGAGTGGAGGATGGAGGGGAATGAGGAAGACAGAGAGAACATGGAAGAAGCTGTTTTAGCAGAATTTGTCCTTTTAATCAATCACTTTTGAAAGTTTGATGGATACTAACTATCTTTCAAATATATGAGTAGATTCTGTTTATCTGTTTAATCAGTTATGAAATGACATTTAGGGCCCCACTGAACAAATGGTACAAAGTATTTCAGTTTGAGGTGTCTTGGCATCCTGGCTGTTGTGATTCTAAAATTTGGAGCGGTCAGGCACAAAACTGGTGTGTTCCTCTCATGAGGATGCAGAAAGGGACAGTACCTTGGACCACCTAAATCGTTCCCAAGCCGGTGGTGCAGTGTGATCCAGATATCTAAAATTGGCACAGCACACCTCTTCACAGATTAAAACACATTTTTCTTTAAATCACTGAAGTAATTTTTAATGGGACAGAAGGCTGAGGGACAGACAGTCTCAAATGCTCTCAGTCAAAGGGAGCTGGGTTTATCATATTTTCTATACAAGTAACACCAAAACTGTGCTCAAAGGCATTCATTCAGACTGTTTGGTGTGTTTACATACATATAAAAAGGTCAAGTGATGAATACTAGCAGACATAATGAGTAAACTATGTTAGCCAGTCGTTATCATAAGCTCATAAAACATCAGTAAACATAGAAAATGTTCAATCCTTCTTGAGTGACTATCTTAAAAAATGTCTTAAAAGATATTTCCCCTGTCCATTTGGGCAAGAGGGCACAGAAAATGTTTCAGGGGGGGCAGAGCCTTTCAGAAGCACACCCGAAGGGTGACTGGATGATCAATCTGTCAATCACATTCACTCTGGGCCACAGAACGTGAGCCACTTCGTAAAACAAGCTGCCCGCAAAACATGTCAGAAGTGGAGTAAAAATATCCTTACCATGGTGAAGTTTATATTTGGTTTTTATTTAATAAAGAAATGTGGTCCAGATCTGGTAAAACTGCTGCTGAAGCTGTTAGCATCCAGCGTATGGCAAATCTCTGTAGGAACAGTCACTTCCTGCTGGAGCTCCACCTCTTCCTGCTCTAAAGGGCTCGGATTGGGCCGACCCACTTTGGGCCGAGCACAGTTGTTGTAGATTGGAGATGGGTAAAACGGAGCTGCCTAATTACAGACACTGAGCCAGAGTACTCTTTGCATTGCACAGTTAGGTGCATGTGACTCTTAACAGGGAAGAAGAGCTGATACTGATTATAAACACTATAATATCTAAAACACAAAACACCTGTTTGATCGGGTGATCTAAGCCTTTATTTATTCTCCTCAACTGTTGACTTTTTTCTTTTATTTTATATTTTTATGCTAGTTTTTCTTATTTTTATTTGAATTGCATTTTTCACTAGTATTCTAACTACTTATTGTTTAATTTGATGACCATTTTCATTGTGCTGTTTATTTCTTATTTTTGTCTTTTTTTGGGTCGACTCCCCTTTTTGTATTATTATTCTATTTCCTCTAAATGCTTAAGTGCCACTTTAACTTAATGCCATCATGCCTTCTTACTGCTTATATAGCCAACTGTTTGCAACACATTTCACCCTATTCTATTTGTACTTGTTTTACATAGTTTTAATGTGTTATCTCTGGTCTTCGTGGTCTTGTTTTATGTTGCTGGGCTCATTTATTTTCTGGGTTATAATGACATATTAAACAGGTTCCTGATGTGCTCGGGATATTTACATATATTTGGTTGGTTTCCTTACATTTGTGCCTCTTGTTGTAGGATAGCGTCTTCAGGTCTTTGTTTTCTACATCTGTCTGCGTTATCATAACTGTCATTCCAGTGTCTCTGTGCTATACTGATGCTTCTGGCTTTTTATTTTTTGTCATCTAAAAAGCAAAATGTAGCTGCACATGCCTAGTATGACTGTGTCAAATGTTTCCAACAGAATGTTTCAGTCATTCCCAAAACAGAGCCCTTTAAATCAATTCGCATCTGCTGTAAGATAAAATACCAAATAGAGCTAACAAAACTGAGAACTGAACATGAAGTTCTAATATCTGGAGAAGAGCAAAAGTGTTTCTCTGTGTGCAGTCACTGGAGAAGATGTCCAGACCGTCTCCGTCTGTCACAGTTAAACTTTCAGGTTAATGTGACAAAAGATAAATGGACTGGAAAACTGTGTGTTGGTGCGTTTTCCCCACCTGTGCTCAGGTGTCAGCCATCCTGAGAAGTGTTTCTCACCTTTATCATACGTGTCTGTGTGTGTCTGTCAGAGAGGGAGGATGTGTGCACACTAAACACCAAACAGCTTTTAACACCGAGCAGGTCACAGAACACTGACGTTACGCTCTCTACCATTAACCAACACTTAAAATCAGCAGAGCAAAACTCTTGAATCCTGCAGCACATAAATGATAAATGATGTTTTAATGTGTTCTATATCATACCAGATGAGGCTCTGGGACACAGGAAGGACAATTATTTCTTCACTTCTTAGCCTAAACACTCAAGCGCTGTATAGCTGCTTTGGAAAAATGTCTTTTGGACAGGACTGAGTTTTTCAACTGTGGCTCAAATGAATCAGAATCTGAAAGTATACAAAGTTTTCTAATAAATAAAAAGGTAATATGATAACCCAAATATTATCCAAGATAACCGTAATTGGGAGACTAAGACCACGTTTCGAAACCCATATTCCTTTTGGTCAGACCATCAACATATCCTCAAATACAGGCACAAAATTAAAGATTCTTTAGAACTTGGGGATAAATATTGCTATTCAAACTGTAGGGTGTCTTTCAACACTGTTATTAGGTGTATTCTTCACCATTAATGGCAAGATTAAAAATAATTACAGAGAATTATGATTATGTCAAAAGCAGCTGACCTTCTTAACAATGATAGAGCCTGTTGGCTTTACACCAAAGTGAGGCGGAGGTACCACCAGGTACCTCAGTTTTCTCTGAACAGGTGTTTAAGTCAGCAGGTAATATTTTCAATAACAAGAGAGCAGCAGACAATGCTGATCAAGTTAGTAGGCTTTTGAATCTGGTGAGTTATATGAGTAAATAGTCTGAGAAAACAGACTTTTTTATTTGTTTTGGCAGTAATTTCTATGTTTGGAGTTTTTGTGTGTGATGACATTTTTTCCTTAAATTAAGTAAAGACAGTAGATTTCCTTATGCTTTGGTACTGCTGTGGTGATCTGATAAAAGTGTAAACAAATACTGGAAATGGCTCGTGTCTGCAATGCAGCTGCACCAGCAGGGGGCGGTGGGGGTGAGATGTTTGAATATTAGCGTGTTGTGTCGTAGGAATGTATGAATGCACCATAATAGTTCACCTGAACATCCCTGAAAGTCAATCTAGAAAATCAACAGCATCTTTTTTAGAGCTCTCAATGTTGCTTTTCTTGTTTCACATCCGTCATCCCTTAATGTGTTTTCCAAGGACTTAAATAAATGACAATAAAACAGAATACTACAATGAGGCCAACAGGTCTATTTTAGAAAAGCTAAGACTTCATGCTCTTTGTCTATAAAAAGTTGTTAGTGAGTTTAAAAATGTCTGCATTTTGGATATTAGCAAAATAACAAAAAATGTATAGCACATTCCTGTTTACTGGTTTTCTGCATTTATTAGCTCCATGTGTAAATATGGCTGCTGCACTGACAGAAAATCTGCTTCTTCACACAGGACTGGGTTTATGGGAAATTTTCTTTCAGTGTTATTAAAAAAATTAAAGTAACAACCGTAGCAGTTTAAACATCTAGAAATGAAATAACGCGCTACACCAAGAATTTTAGGAATGGTATCTTCGTCCCTACCTGCTGTGATGTCATCATCAGTGACGTCCATCTCCTCTGTGGGCGCTGCTGTCTCTACTGGCTGAGCCTCAGGAGGTGGTGGGGCTGGTGTGGAGGGCTCGGTAGTCGCCCCAGCTGAGGAGAGAGGCACAGAAGAACTTTATTTAAAAGCCAGTGTGATCGTTAGTTTTATAAACACAGTTTCTTCAAATGAGCAATTTGTTTCCTGATTGAAGAGCGTGTGGATTTCCATCATACAAATATGACAGAGCAAAATAAACCAGGGGTAAAATCTCTATATCCTGAAAAAAAATTGTGATGGTGTTGTTTGAGATTCAAATTCTGAGAGTATTTGAGTAACCTGGCCCAATAACACAGGGTTCTGTTGGTTTCCAGGCTAAGTGTCCAGGTTAATCAGCTAATAAAGCTTTATTGGGTCACCTTGTTATCTTAATGGAAACACAACCACACACTCACACCGTCCCCCTCTATATTTAGTGTTTTCATTTAGCTCTTTATCTCTCTGTTGCCAATTAAGAGCAGCCTTTCATTAACAGGACAGTTAATGAATGGTTCTGAGCTAATGAATGAAGGTAATAGAGCCACACTGACTGCGCTAATCTCTGCAAAAACACACTAATAGATTGATTACACACATAAATACACACTCACACTGCCTAATCAAGGATCCCATGTGCTATAACGCTGACAGAAAACAGGGTAATTGTTGAACTGATATAATTTCATGAGGAGAAACACAAGAACAATGCCATCATCTCTGCAAGGGTCATGAGTTTAATCTGAACACACTGATAAAAAACTGTAATCACAATGTGTGTAATTATATTGATTAATTTAACACTGATTAATCCTGTGCTTCATGTTCCAATTAACCTGCACACACACACACACACACACACACACTGCTGACAGCTTGACATGATGAGGGTGTGCTGCTTTATATCACACACCAACACACACACTGACGCACACACAATCTGACAGAAAGGCCATTATACAGGCAGCTTGTTGATTATCTGTCTCAAACATTAAAGTGATAAAAACTTAATTGAACTTAATTAAAACATAATTGATGCTTTGCTGTGATTGGCTGAGAGGAGGGATGGGTGTTTCTACATTAACAGAACACTCACTCCCTCTCATCGTCCCGATTCCAGCCGACATGAGCTCGGCAAAGATGAGAAGAAAAGGATTGTGCAGCGAGAAGCACTAGTGTCAAATGATGGCTGAAATTTGGTCTGGACAGTTAAGGTATCTCTCTACCTCTTGAGTCCTAATTTGACCTGCAATACTGCTTTTAGATGGACTGTCTTTAGTCCCACTTCAACCGAGTCTCTTGGTCTGTTGGTAGGTTGATTCGAAGTTAAGTTGGGAAGGCAGCATCTATGGATTGGCTTCCAAAGCTCACCTCAGTAACAACTCTTGCTAACACACTCCACAGTCCCATTTAAGGCTTACCATGACTAACAAAATATTTAAGGTCTTTAAACAACACAGGGGATGTGAATAAAGTATTTGGGAGGCAATTACTAACCTTTCTCATTACACTTAAGAGTTGAATGAGTTATGAAAACAAAGTCACCACAGAGGTAAAAATGTCCTCAACACTGAGTACCCAGTATCCTTTTTAATCAATCAAGAAGAAAAAGGGAAGGGACTTGGTTAGTTTCACTGCCATTTCAGGACCAACTATTAGTTTGACTTTATGTACGCTTTCATCATACTGAAGCTCCTACACTTATCTTCCTCCATACACAATCTCTTAATTCATTAACCTTGACGTGAAATAAAACCTGATGCTGTGAAAAAAATACACACAATAAGGCGGTCTGCAGTGTTGAATGTTTTTAAGGGTGTAAAAGTTTACATTATTTAGCTATACAATTAAAAAACTGATAATGTGAAAAAAAATGTTTAAACAAATCATGTCTGGTCTGCAAAGGCCTTTACACACTGGGCTAGATCCTCAAAAGGTGTGTACTGCTTTTGCAAACCAGTGAACCTGGACAAATGACAGAAAAAAATGAATGCAATCCACAAAGTACACACAAAGGGTGAAATGCACGCAAACGGAGCCCAAACTGCACTGCCATTCCTAGCAGCGCCGGTCCAGTTTGCATGCATGTAAACAAGGGAATATTCATAAATGCAGCGCAAAATTGCCCCCTTCCTAACCTAATGAGTCTCATTGCAAATACCACCTAATCCTCAGCGACCAGAGCTAATTGCCACAGGCAGTAAAGCGGTGCTATTTAACGTCAGTGAGACTTGTGTATTATTATATCTTTCTCCCTCTCTCACTCTCTCTCGCTCAAAATGTTTGGAAATTACACTGAGTGGGCGGTAACTGTGGAGCAGAGCCTTTATAAGGGCTGTCATGCCAGGACTCTCCAGTAATCATGGCAGCAGTGACTGTAGCCAGGCAAAGGCACCATGGCAGGCGAGATGGCAGGCGCGAACAAGAAAGGATTTATCGGAGGACAGTATCACATTTTGATTTTAGTGACAATGAAATCATTTGCAGATAGCGGTTGCCAAGCCGCATGATCCTTGCACTACTGGATGATATCAAGGGTGACAGTAATATAACCTACTGTGTTCGTCTCTGTGATCATTCTACCATCTTTAAGTAGACATGAATAATTTGTCTAAATACAGTCTGTAAAAAAACCTCTATGATCCCCTTGACCACTTTTTGGTCATTTGAGTTGTATTTTCTGCATTTATGTTGTGACCAGAGGCGCAAAGTGCGCTCAGATGCCAAACTATGTGGGAGTCTTAGCACCGCATTTGGTAAGAGCAACTTCTTTTAAGGATAAGGTGCTAAAACAGGGCAGTCTGCGTGAGCTAATTCTGCGCAAATGATGGCGCTATTTGCAGGAGCGATTCATTCTTTATGGATCTGGCCCACTGTAATTAACGCAAGTTGCCAATTTCCAGTGACTGAAAACGGCACCATTTAGTTGTCACATATTCCACTGTCATGAAGATTCTAAAGCTAAATGTGATGATAGGCTATGATGAAAATGAATGTGAACATCGCTGGTATGTTAAACGGTTGAGATGTAATAGACACTGCCAATGCTTACCCTGTGAACGTTTCTACTGTTGTGCTTTCTTTGTTGGTTTTCTCTTAATATTTATAACCATTGTACTGTTGAATGCAATAAAAAGTGAATTACAAAAAAGAGAACTGTCTCTTTCTTTTGAAAAACCCATTAACCAAGAACTGCCCAAAGAGCTTAACCCTCTGCGAAAACATAATTCTGACATTATCTACCCCAACAAGCTCAATGTTTTTTTTTTTTAATGTATGTTTTTGGGCATTTTGTGCCTTTATTGATAGGAGAGAGACAGTGGATAGGGTTGTGAAAGGGGGTGAGAGAATAGGGGAAGACACTCTGCAAACTGGTCACAGGCGGGATTTGAACCTGGACCGGCAGAAGCAAATACATGGGGTGCCTGGTTGCTAACCACTCCGCCAAACCAGCACCCCAACAAGCTCAATGTTAACAGGTCCTTTAAAAAACTCTTGGATGCTCAGCCAGATTTTGATCATCAAAACAAGATCACTTCTTCCTTGTGTCATGATCAACACTTCCTGAACAATCATCAAAATCTGTTCTCGACTTTTATCTTGCTAGCAGACAAACAAACATACGTATAAAAAAACAAACTCAAAACCACGGTGTAGGGAATTTAAGAAGTGACTAATACAACAGATATCAATGTCAAAATGAATGAAACCTGAACTTTGCTCTCTAAAGAATGCCAGGTGGGCTCTGTGCTAACAAAATTCATTGTGGCACTGCTCAACCATCTCACCCATCTCACCCATCTCCCCTTTGAGTGCACTTTTATTTATTCACTCTTATCATTAGGTTAGAGATGTTCAAAACAGGAATAAAAACAAAACAAAAATGTTGTTTCATAATAACCCAGGTTTGACTGACTCTGGCTCAGATTCTTTAAAATGGTTCACCTTTCTCTCAGTTTCTAACACACGCACGCACATGGACACGCGTGCCTATAACTCAGCTGTCCTCGACGCAGGGAATGAGAAAGAGAGCAAGGCTGGAGCTGAGGGAGAAAAAGGAGGAGTGGGAGGTGGAGGAGGGGTGGATGACAGGGGGGAGGAGAAGGAGGCGTGCTGCCCTGCTCCAAGGTCAAGCTTGTCATGTCAGCCATGACACATAGCTCCCAGCATGCCTTGTTAACCTTCCAGGATCTGGAGCTCCTCTCCTCTGTTCTGCTCCCTCTGACTCCTCTGGTGAAAACACACACTCCATGTTCTTTGATTTTCAGACCACTCGGCCCTCTTTCTTCTTAAACAACCTCAGTTTATTTTTATTTTACCTCATTGTTTCAGCTACTAACAAAAAGAAGAACATGGACATTTTAATATCAATATTTCTTTTTTATGTGGAACATAAGGAGGGCTGTTTTGCATTTATGTTTTAGTTACCAAATTGTGTTGACGACTAATGTGGAGCAGAGTTCGGGAAGATTTGAGAAGTTTATTAAACTTCCTACCAGATATAAAGAAAAATACTCTGTCCTATAGAAATTAACATTTATTTATTTTATTTCATAGAAATCTGAAATCATTCATGTTAAAAGATTTGTTCCAAGGGTCCACTACACTGGTCAACATGTTCCATCCATCTATCTGTTTTCTTATACTGCTCACCTCTGGCATACCTACTGCTGCCCCTGTTGAGGTCACGGGGTCAGGAGCCCATTGCAGCTGACACTGGGTTCAAGGTGGGGTACACCCTGAACTGGTTACCAGCAGAATACAGGGCCAAACAGAAAGACAGACAACCATTCACTCTCACAGTCATACTTAGGGGCAATTTAGAGTCGCCTAAAAAGCATGATGATCCGAGAGAAAACTCCCGCAGGGCACAGGAAGAACATGCCAGTAACCTCTGAACTTTACACAAAACCGCTGGTCAACACAGTTAATCGAACCACCAACCCTCTTGCTGTGAGGCATAAACATCAACCTGTCATGCCACCAGGACTCAGACATTGGTACTGATGTGTCATTATTATTGTCATTACTATTTTTTAGTCATGCATTAGTATTATATCTGCCATCTTTATTAGTAAAAGTAATAAATTAACAAATGTGAAAAAAACATTATTTTTTTTATAATTTATTATTTTCAGAGAGCTCAGTTGTGCCCATCTACCCCATCCCCACTGACTTCTCAGGTCAACACACATAAAGTTGTCTTGCTCAAAATGTTAGCTCTTGTTTTTCGGATATGGAGGGAAAGTTGTTTGTACAGATCCAGACGCTTCAATTATCCCCTCCCAGCTAGCTGTCTGACAACTTCCAGCCAGTTACCAGCCAATACCATATACCCAAATGCCTCTGAAGACAAGCTCATTGGATTGTCCCTGAGATAGGGCAATTAATTGAAATATAATCGAAACCAACATTTAAACTCTCTAATCGAAGTATGTTACCTGTCAATTACTTTGATTATGTTCCCTGTGTAAGTCACGTGACCGCGCCCCCTCCATACAGTCTGCGTTCACTTATGTCAAGAGCGAACGATGAGCGGCCAACATGGAAGAGACAAGTGCCAATCTATGAGAGCACCTTATAGCCAAGAAAAATGGTGTCTCAGTTGTTTGGGCACATTTCGGATTCAAGCAGAAAGAAGTTCACAGTAAATACTGCAGGAAGACCATTTTGACAACCGTTGGTAACACCATCAGTTTGTTCCAGCATAGTATAAAGTAATTGTTTGTTAAATGTAATCGAGGTAAGAGCTTCAATTAACGGTGATAGTGAGATTAGGTAATATCGCCCAGCCCTACCCTGAGCTGGTGCTCCCCTCACAGGAGCACAGAGACTTTTCCATTGTTATGAGAGTGACGGCCAGATAAACAAACACAGCCTGATAATTTCAAACTTTCAGGATGGGCAGTCAATTTCTGTTCCGCAGCCCTCTCATCTGGTCTTCAAATAGTTACTTCCACACAAAATGATGGGCTTAAAGTGACACAAAAAACACCCAAGTTTAGATGAAGGACCAATATCACTTTTGTCAGACCAAGTCCGTGCACAAGAGCGAACATACTGACCTTCAAAACTGTTTTGCATTTGAATTGAATGCTGTCCAAGAAAAACATCAAAATCAATTCCACATATTCATGAATTGAACTAAAACACTTCTCTTCAACCAGGCTTCCCTTTATGTGAAATACATTTCAGCAGCGGCCCAGCACAGTTTTCCTCTGTACAGCCTCTCTCTCCTCTCTCTCCCTTTAGACTTTAGAGTGGGGCTGTAGATGTTTAAGCTGCAACTATTTCACTTTTAATTTAATTTTGTTTTCGGATGTCTGCAATGCATCAATAAAATCATCTCAGCCAAGGAGGTTATGTTTTGGCTGGTATTTCTCTGTTTGTCCATCTGTCTGTCCATCTCTGAGAAGGATAACTCAACAAATTCTCAGATTTGGAAGAAATTTTCAGTGAATGTTGGTAATGGCACAAGGAGGAAGAGATTCAATTATGATTTCTTGACACTGCGAGGTCAGGCAACATTTTCAAGGACAAATCGGCTCAGAATGTCAGGAACGCTTTCACAGAGTATTGTGCTCTCTAAACACAGTTCATGTAATTACCTGAGACATTCACCCACCTGATACACACCCCGGTTACCGGTTGGGCAGAGACGGACAACCGCTCACATCTATGAGCTATTAATTTACCTAATGCACCTGTTTATGGAATGCACAATATTTATCAGACCAATATCATACATTGGTTGATTTGGGGAAAATAACGTCATTTTTTATCAGCACGATACATGCATTTAATCTGATAAATAATGAAACTGGAGGAACTATTCGCAGGCCACACAGCCCCATGACAAGCCATGTCGCACTGGTTACATTATCTATTGGGCCTTACTGGAAGGACCCAAGCCTGACCCCGTCTCTCTGCCAGACAAAAAGTGAACATGGCTTCACCAGTGTGCGTTGATCATGATTTTGACCCATAAAATGTGCTCAACAAACTCATCTCTCAGTCAGAGTTTCACGGAAATTCCCAGTTTAAGATTTTTCTGTTTGTAAGCAAGGGGTGAACATGATACACCGTGACCTTTGACTTCTAAGACCTCATCAGGTGATCCTTGTACCAGTGAACAGGAAATTCAACTAGTCTTAAAGGAAAGAGTGAGGAAGTGAAGAACTGAGGGGAAAAAAAGAGACAAAAACAAGAGGAAAAGTGAGGAGCAGGAGGGCAGACAAAGAAGAGAGGGACAACATAAGGAGACAAAAGGAAGAGGAAGGAGGAGGAGGATCTTTAACAGCAGCAGGTTCTGTGCTTTAAAACCCTGGGTTGGGTGATCAAGGTCAGATAATAAACTAAAGACAAAGGAGAGAGAGAGAGGAAGTGAAGAGTGCTGCTCAGTGATCACAGAAACAGCTGCTTCACTCTCACTTCCACAGTTTGACCCTTCAAACGCTGCGTGTTCATGCGTGCGAAGAGAACAATGCTGGGATTCTGCTTAATCAAGTGTGTGTGTGTGAAAATGAGCGTGTGTGCAGACCCCTCTGTCCATCCAGCCTCCAGGGTGACTGATTCAACCACAGAGTCTTCCACGAACATCTTGGGCCAAAGATAAACTGCTTTACAGACTTTATATTCTTGACATGCTTTGTCATAAACTACTGGTTTACATACTCAGGAGCAGATCTCTCAGACACAAGTCGGTCCAAGCTCCAAAACGCCCTCCGTGAGGATCTGTGTCCATGCTCATACAGTAAAATCAGTGGAAAATGGCCTTGAACAAACCAGTGTTCATTTGGGTTTTAGTTGCCTAATATATCTTTTAGTTTTAGTCATAATTCCATCATCTAACTTGTTTTAATTTTAGTCTAGTTTTAGTTTATGAAATTTTACAACATTTCAGTCAACCAAATCTACTGTAGTTTCAGTCGCCTAAAATATGAAGTTTAAAGTGTAAGGCATTTTTACGTTTCCTTGAATTTATGAAGTCAAGTTTTACACTAGAATAAACAACCCTTTACTGAATGCTATTTAAGTTTGAATGTATAAATTACCAGAAACAAATTTAACTTCTGTGTGAAATGCAGTCACCTTTATTTAGTGATACCAAAGTAGCAGTAGTTGGAAATATTCCTAACTTGTCCCCACTTTATAAATGACCAAATTAGGTCTGATTGGATAAAGTCTCTGTTAAACATTTTAGTTTAGTTTTAATTTGTTGATCAATAATATCAGTTCATTCAGTTTTAGTTTTTTTTTCATGTGCACTTGTTTTTATTAGTTAAAGCTATGGTCTACGATTTGGAAGCTTTGTACATATTAATAACACCGTTTATAAGGCTGTTATGGTCCTATGGTCCTATCTACACAGTATAAAGACCAAAAAGAACGAAAAAAATCCATTCAGTATATCCGCTGAAAAGCTGCATACTAGCTGACCAATCAAACCTAAGAACCTGCAACTATTAATTGGTCCGTGAGTTAGTCCATGAGTCCATCCAATCTCGTCTCCTCACTCGCAGCACGCAGCATCTTGCCCATGGTCCCGCCTCCTCCTCTACCTCCGGTGAGCAGCTAGCAGCGTTAGCTACTGAACTATCATGGAGCCGGAAAAGCCTAGCGCCCGAACCCGAATCCGCCTCCCTCTCCCAAGACAGTCTGGCTGCAGACCACCCTTCTCCTCTCCCCTCTCCTCGTCTCCCTCACTACGCAGCACGCAGCATCTTGCCCATGGTCCCGCCTCCTTCTACCTCCGGTGAGCAGCTAACAGCGTTAGCTACTGAACTATCATGGAGCCGGGAAAGCCTAGCGCCAACCCGAATCCGCCTCCTCTCGCTGGCCCAACGGAGCTCTGCCCGCTGGTGGAGGCCTGTTAGCGGGCTAACGGTTAACTGAATAGCCTCAGCCGCCGTCCAGACCTTCAGCATCGCCATTTCGCCCCTGGTTGATCAGGTAATGGCTTTGTTTACTACAGTGGGAGATGTCTGCTGAATAACTCTGGTTAGTTTGTGCCTGCACGGGCTAATAACTTGTAGGGGAGCGGGTTAGCCTGTTAGCCGCTAATCGTTAGCACTGTAAGCTGAGCTGGGGAGGACAGGCTGAGAAAGATTAATCCTCCCCCACACTCGGCTCCGCTCTGGCGGCGCCAGACCCGCATTGCCGCCGGTCCAGTTGAAATGGCTACTGCTGTGTGTTATAAGGGAGATGTCTGTCGTGTTTGATACTTTCAGTTGAGCTGAGCTGTTTTTGATTGAGTTTGCTGCTGATATATTGTGCTAGTCGCTCGTAGCTCAGTCCGAGGGGGCTTTATGAGGCGTCACGAGCCGGGGGCGGGATCTTGGGACACGGAGGGGAGAGGTGAGGGAAGGGGGGCAGGCTGCGGTTTCAAATCGTAGACCACAGCTTTAATGTCTAGTTTTGTCAGGGGAAAAACAGGTTGTTTAGGAAAACTACGCCGAAAATAATTAGTCAACAAAAAATTAACACTCGAACAAACAAAATGCTTTCTGCTTCCAAACACACACTCTGAGGTTTTAGTGTGCCATCCAGTCTTAGAACAATTGACAATGTTGCTAAAATACTAAAAGGATGCTCAGTGAGGGCCCCAGACTGTTCTCTTTTCTGCCTGTTTACAACTTGTTTTATATCTGCTTTGGCTGAGAGTTACAGAAACTTTGACCCCACATCTTCTGTTGAAAAGTTCAAAAAGTTCTAATTTAAAAAAACTCCAGAAAGCCACAGGGCCTCATACATCTTTCTGTGTGGAGTTTGCATGTTCTTCCCCTGCATGCATGGGTTCTCTCTGGGCACTCTGGCTTCCTCCCACAGACTGAAAACATGTTTATTAGGTTGATTGGTGACACCAGATTGCCTTAGGTGTAAGTGTGAACCTGAATGCTTGCCTGGTAGATGCTCTGTTATGTCAGAAACAATAGTTTGAATGGCAATACTTCTCTGTGCTCGCTTTGTTATGCACCACAGCAGTTTCTTCTCGGGTTGGGTACTTCCAGCTACCTCACAAAACAATATGTTTCCTGATACTGAGGCTATGATACGATTTGTATCTCAATAAGTGCAAACTCTGGACATTTACTATGCCTTTATCATATTTCCCAACAACTTTAATTTTGTCTTTTTCATTACAAAAAAAGAGATTGTTCCAACTCAAGACACTTAAATTTCAGTCCTGAAAGATTTAAGGCTCAAGTCAAAATTTGGAACTTGTGCTTCATCGTGTAGTTTGATATCGATTTTAAGTTGTGCCATTGATAACATCATCCAAAGGGTATCAACATCAACTCTCACAGCATCTGAGGCCATATTGTTTCTTCAGGACACTTTGACAGAGCACACAAAAATGGTCTGGCTCCATACCTGATGCACAGGATGAAAGAAACACACATGGCAGCACTCAGTGATTGACTATTGAGTTCATTCTCAGATCAGACTGGAACTAAAACCAACAGCAAGCTCTATGACGAATGACCAATCATCAAAATCAACAACAGACCATATCAAGTGACTGCAGTGGACAAAGCCTACTGTCAACACTTTGTGTATGCAGTTTCCCTAAAACATCCCCTCATACAGGGACATGTAACCCAAGGTGCTCCAGTACAGTCAGGGACCATGTCGATTCGTGACTTTCAGCAAACTGTGTCCTCGCATTGGTGAGGTTTTTTTTGGAAACAGATTTTCATGTGTTTTAGCCTTCTACCCACACATCAGCAGCCTTTCAGGAGACTGCATATTTAGGGCAATGGGTGAAGACCTAAACTCTGTTTAGGGTGTAACAGTACCAACTGAAGGAACCTAAAACGTCCTGCTCTGCATCGGTTTCTCCTCAGCATGGTGTCACTCTGTCGTGTTGTTACATCTGTTTACAGGAGAGTTATACTGTGGCAGCTGCTGCACGACTTCTGTTGGCTCAGAGCCATTGGACTTTTTACAGACTTGTACACGCAGGTGCTCAACATCATGATGCTACTTTAACCAACACTACATTACAGCTCCTCTGCTGTTGCTCTGGACAAAAACTGTCTCATGGTTGGGTGTGGCCGTGTGAGCTGTGGACTTCTCTGTACCCATGGTAACTGCAGTTAAACAGAAGTTCAACTGGAGCAAAGTACTTATATATGCATTTCCATTATCATTTCTAATGGGGCCATAAATAGCAAATTTATTTTGTATTTATTACAAAGTTATTGCAATATGAGCCTTTGTAATAAACAGATAGCAGCAGTCTGAAATCACTGCGATACATTTGCTTTCTTTTTCATGAAAAAGGATTCGCTCAGACATTGTGTGTCAGAAACAGACACAAGCCACTCACAGCAGTTAGAGAGGCATTTTAAGTTTATGCCGTTTCCTGTGAGATGTGCTTCTTTTAAAATAACTTCACATGTGTGGACAGGATTATTTTACCAAAGAGTGAAGCCCTGGAAATCGTCTGTATCTGTAGAAGATGAATACAGCACCAACTGCAGATCCAAAATATCTTAACAAATGTCTTTCAGTTTTATTTTTCTATCATAATATGAAAAAATTCATACATCATATGAAATGAATAAAAATTACTATTGTTCATTAGTTAGTGATGATTATAAAGGGAGTCTCAAATCTGGATGAATTTTGGTAAAAGACAGGGCTAAGAACAAAGTTCAGAAGATTTTAGTTCCTAAGGACGATGACAGAACAGCAGGGATGACAGTTGAGCATATGAGTGGTGGGTTTGTGTACAACCTGAGGGAAGGATGGCATTTTATCTCCATTGGCTGATTGTGTATTTTTAACAAACATAAGAGGTACCTCTTAAAAATACATTCAACATTTAAAGGTCGCTCTTGGTTTTATTTCCATTTTTCATGTAAAGCTTTTGATCTGTTTCCTTTTTCCCCAAAACATATTATTGTGATTAGGAAGGCCAAATTACTTGAATTGTCTGTCATTACTATTTTATTATTTATTTGATGTGGACCAATTCAGAAAATATCAGTCCTGATTTATCTCTACATTAGATTTACCTCTGCCAGGAGGGTTTTGTTTTTGTCTGGTTGTGAACAGGATGATTTAAAAAATCATTTACATGTTCTGGTGAAATTTTTAGGGAATGTTGGTGTTGGTGGTGTTGTTGTATCAATGACAGGATTTTCGTGTCGATCTGAATCCAGATCCAGGAAATTGTCAAAGGATGTCTTATCTGTTAAGATTGAGACATCTTAACAGATGTCTCCATTTTTTACCGTCACTTGCCACACACAATGTTAGAAATAACTTGGCAGCAGCTGTGCTCTTGAAGCACTTACATTTTTGTGTCTACATTTTTGTTCTAATTACCTGTAAATTATAACGGAGGAACATCATGAAAATACAGACAGCATGATGCATAAACAGTGTAAGGGCTAAAAGACAGGATGAAATGGCTAAAGTTAAAAATGGGGAGTAGTTTTCTTAGATAAGAATGATCTGAGTTAGAAAACTTTGAACAGATGCTAGTATGTCCCTTCCTTACCTACAACATTTTTACTTAGCTTCGCCTTTAGTCCTTTGCAGATGTTTTTTTTTTTTTTTTTTAATGTATTTTTGGGGCATTTTGTGCCTTTATTGATAGGAGAGAGACAGTGGATAGGCTTGTGAAAGGGGGAGAGAGAGTAGGGGAAGACACTCTGCAAACTGGTCACAGGTGGGATTCGAACCTGGACCGGCAGATGCAAGTATATGGGGTGCCTGGTTGCCAACCACTTCACCAAACCAGCACCCCTTTGCAGATGTTTTTAATGCTGTAATATCACTCCCACTTGAGCAGCACACTCTGCTTCCCTTTAGAGGGAGAGCAGCAGTGATGGGGCTCTTGGTGTTGACAGTTTCTCTCTCCCTCGTTTCTTTGTGCTAAAGCCTTTTAAACACTTGGAGAGCTGAAAGGCCAAGGCTCTGTGTGTGTGTGTGTGTGTGTGTGTGTGCGTGTGTGTGTGGTCAGCCTCACGCTGCGACAGAGAGTGACATTTCCTCAGCACTAAAAGCTAATGGATAAATACAGGTGTCTTCCCTCAAACAGCAGCCACTCTGCAGCTGGAGAGAGAACCAGAGACGACGACAAATTGCCCGTTTGATGAAGGTGTCAGCAGCCTGAAATGAGTCCTCTACCTCTTCTGCTGTGATCCAGGCTCCTTTAACCTCCCTGTCCATGCTCATAACAACACAAAAGACGCAGTTTCTTTAGATTTAATCCTCATTTTTCAACAACAGAGGATGCAGCTGGGTTATTAATTAAACATGGGTTCATTTTTACAGTAATGTGTCTCTGAATGTGGGTCCAAGGAGGGCTCATCAGATCATCTGAAACACTTTCTAGGTTGCTGGCAGCTCGAGCCAGCTGACATTGGGCATGAGACTGATTACACCCTGGACTGGTCTCTAGTCAATCACAAGGCTGACAAAGAGAAACAGAAAAACGTTCCTACACGTACATATACACCTAAGATAAATGTCAAGTCACTAGTTAACTTGACATGTATGTTTTTGATCTGTAGAAGGAGACTGCAGTACCCAGACATAACCCATGCATGCACAGGGAGAACATGCAAAACTCAACACAAAGAGGCACCCATCCAACAAAGAACACTATCCCACAAACTCCTTGCTGTGATGCAGTAATGCAACCTACTGCATAACCAAGATAGGCTCTGATTTTAAAATTCCAGCAAAGTGGACTTGAATTGATTCAAGCACTTCTCCATAACCATGAACATGCCACTGGTAAAGTAGTGGGAGAACTTAACGTTAAGTGTCTTGCCCAGGTACACATCAAAATGTGACACTGAGCTCAACCTTCAACCTCCTGATTAGATCATCATTAGAGTGGGCTACCAGACTGAGCCAATTGTAGGGTTCATGATTGAAGTCATTTCTCTGCATTGACAGCCCCAGAGATTATTTAATGTGTGGAAAAACCTGCAAAATACATGTCTTAAAGCCTTATTCTAATTATCTTTCACACTAATCACATTGGCTCCACACCAAATGAACACCAGCGTGCTTCATTGGAAAGTCTGTTTGATTTTCAGACCCAAAGAACTGTGAGACTGTCCAAAGAAACATTTCTGGTCTGTAACAACAGGGGTTAAGTTCAGCAGGGGCGGGAAAGTGATCCAGACCAAGCAAGGACAAAACAGGTCGAGAAAACCTAGGAAAAAACAGGGGTGCATGTTAGGCAGTGGAAATCAGCCAAGCACGTCCCATACATGCTTCAGCTAGCCAGGGTTCAATTCTTGTATAAGTCACGCCGTTCTCTCTCACACTTTTCACAAGCAGGTGTGACTTTAGTTCAAAGGAAGAAAAACTGTCAGTCCTGAGCTCATGAAATGCTAAAATCATAAGTTTTCTGTGTTTACTGCTCCTTCTCCAGAGGATTGGGCACATTCCCTGACTTGCCTGTGATATTCCAGGATTTCCAGGACTGGCTGGAGTCATCTTACCATCTGTTCTAGTCTCACTGCGTAGCACACGGATCAAATTCAATGACCCTTTAACCTCGCTCTATCTCCCTCTCTCTGCCTCTGCTCCCTCCCCCCTCTCTATCCTCCCTCCTTCGTCCCCTGAGGTCACCGGCCCATCACTCCCCCCTCTGCCTCCCCAAACTTCCCCCTCCCCGCCTGCGGTAGTGCTGTGGTAACACTACACTGACCGGTGCCCGTTTCCATGACGACCGCTCCCCTGAGAAACCCCCAGCATCCTCAGCAACCACAGGGCAGCTCCTGAACGTGCACAGACACACGAGCGCAGCGTTTTCTGAGGGCTGTTTCTAGTAAGAGAAGATTCACCTTCCCATCAGCAGAGTCTAACTATAGACCAACGGGGGAATAGTAGGAGGCCAACGGGCACCAGAAAGTTGACAACTTAGATCGGTGATAGTCAGTTTTGCTCTGCTTGTATTGACCGCCATACCACTGAGTTAAGAAATTAAAGGGCGGTTTATGAATTTTTGAATTGGGGTCACTATAACCACAGTAACAGGTAACAGCTCTGCATCTGCGTCTCATACAGCCCCACTTAACAAATCCCCGCTATCCCTTTGGGAAGAAGAGACATCTGAACAACTCAAGTTTAGATTTGAAAATGCATTACAAGGTCAGGACCAGTGGGGACGGTGATCAAACAATGTGGAAAACATTGCACAGGAGCTGAGTTCATCAGGTTGTATTTAGGCAGATCCATTATGCGAAGCTTAAAGCTAAAACAGCTTTTCACTCAAGGTCTGAACAGTTTTAGGAAAAAGATCTAATCACCTTTTTTTCTGGCAGATATTGCAATTCCAATTCAAATCAAGCTTCAATGCAATATTCACTATATTTACAGTATAGACAACAACAATGAAATAAGTTAACAAAAGCACATAACACATTGCCATAATTTCTTGATTATGAAACACATTCAATTATAATATGCACCCCACACATTTTTTGCCTGGAAAAACATCGTACTCTAATATAACATTCACCCAAATTTTACCCAAACCTTACTCTCTGATTTTATCTCTCAAAAGGATGTGAAAACACCTTTTGCTTCACACATGAGCAATTACACGATTTCTGCTTGAGCATGCTCAGTCATAATGTACCAACCAATCAGAGAGCATCTACCAATATGCCAATGTCTTCGACCAATCACAGCGCAGGTACTTTGTGTCCCCTTGCTCACAAGATGGCAGCACTGTGTTTGCATATGTTGTTGCAGAAAAAGAGAATACTTTAGCATTTTGTATAAGGTGTCTGGCAACTGCAATGTTGGTAAGATGAAATATGGTATTTTGCTTGTACTCGTGTATAACAGGCACCCAAAAAATTAGAGCTTACATAAAAGCAAAAAAATGGGTGTTATAATCAAGAAACTACTGTATTAATCATCTAATATTGATTTAAGGGATACTCAAACTCCTACTCCTAAACACAGGCTTTGTGTTCACCTGTTAGCACTTCTGTAAATACAAATTGCCAGCAAATTTTTAAAACAGTCTGTGTAAAATAGTTGACACAACAGATCCTGGGTCAGTAAGGAGTGCTGCAAACAATTGTACTTTTGGTGATCACACGATTGAGTTGTCTGAAGTTGCGATTTTGATCAGAAAACGATAAATCTTTCAACCCTAGCTCATGGTCAGAAAGTGTCCCTACAATTCAGCTCTGCCTACTGAGAACATGTGGTGTAGCTGCCTTAAAAAAAACAGGAGAGGCCTCTGATTGGCCAGACAGGACACTGACTTTAGCACCTAACAGGTTTCTATAAAGAGTCCATCTCCTGCCCCAATAGAGTATGTTTACAAAATCTTTGTTTTCAAGCACAAAGTACCCTGATCTAGCTGTATTCTCTCTCTCTTTGAGACCCTCGGTTAGCTTAAGGCTCCAATATTGTCCCTCTCTCCTTTGATTGTTTACAAGTCTGCACTGTTGTAACTGGTCAGTTCAGCACTGCTGTTATAAAAGACTCTACATCCATCCTACTTTCCACTCTGCAGTGGACTCAACCCTCAGACAAGACCTGGTAGGTCTATATCAAAAGAGCCATTTGAGGCAGCTACTGGTGTTGTAAATAAGAGTAGAAGTTTATGGTTATCTGAGCCCTTTTATCTTTACCCTGTTTCCCCCTGAAGCTAACAACCACACTGAGGAGGGCTAATCAACATGCAGAACAAATACTGAAAACCATAGAGAACCTTTGAAAAAAGAAAACAATGTCCAAACTTTGGTTATTTTTACTGTTATTTAAACACATTATTTTCCTTATAAATGAAACACAGAGTTATAGAGAGAACTGCAAAGATCCATAAAAAAATAACTTTAGAAGTTTTAGCACTCAATATAAAAGGGTCAAGCACTTACGAGAGCTGACAGCATCCACATACTGAGGCAGGTAGGGAGCCCACATGTCAATGGTGTCCTTCCGTCCAGACACGCCAATCCTTCTTAACTCGGCCAATAGGAGAGCTTGGGCTGCCTCTCGCACCTACAATAGAAAAGTCCCACACTCAGTTACTGATTCTGTTAGATTCTTTCAAAGGGCTGTTATGCACAGATGTAAATATATATTGGAAATATGAAAACACATAATGGTTATTTCTTTAATAATCAAGGCATCGGTACAGTTTTCAATAAGTTTCTACTTTAGATAAGACAAGAGGAAGGACTTTTCAAAATATACATTCTATATAGTAGGGGTCTATATTCTGGTTGATTTTTACCTCCAGACAGCGGTCCTGCCATCTCCTCGCTAACATCTCCAGCAGAGGAGGTCTGAACTTGTCCAGGCCGAGGAGGTCAGGGAGCATCACGCAGTGCATGGCTGCCAGCTGACTCCAACCTGCACACACACACGCCAAAACACTGTCAGAAAAGTCACAAAATGACACAGCCATACCTCAGAAGAGCTCATGTGCTTGTACATAACCTTCACTGCTGTCATATGGAAAGCTTAGGCTGTGTAACAGCAAAGCAGATCAAAAAGCTTTACTCAGAAACACCTGTTAACTCTGTTTAAAAGGCGGGGAAAACAGAAATGTCAAAGTCTGCCAAGTAAGAAGGATTTGATAATAAAACTTACTCGTAATAACAAAGAAACTAGGAGGAAGATTTAGTTACAAAACATCATTAAATAATATATTTTTGAAAGTGACGTCAAGGTAAGAATATAACACCTCAGCAGTGACAGCTCAATCTGGCAGCCACAGCGTCTAAGGATCTGCTGGCCCAGAAACCCCATTATATAGCCTTGTGAATTTGTAATTAATGACAATAGTGGTCACATCATGGCACTTCCTAATGTCTGCACAGAAAGTCTAGCATGTATGGTTTTGCTTTCTCGATTTGTTTTGTTGAAGCTCAGCCTCTGACAGCCTTGTTGGCTGCATAACTTCAGCCATTTGACCCTTCGTATCGCTCTTACGATAATTGATTGTATTTTTTTAATCTGACACACTAGATGGACCGTTCAATATATGTCACTGTTCAATCTGGGAAAGAGCCCACAGAAAGTGTTTGGGGAGGGCAGAACCTTTAGGAAGCATGTCCAGCAGGTGATTGGATGACTGTTCCATCAATCACATTATTATTTATGATGTAGTGGGAGGGAACTACTGTGCTACAAACTCTCATCAAAACATGTCAGAAGTAGAGTAGAAATATCCTTACTACAGAGAAGTCTGTCATGTTGATATTTGTTTTCATGTAATAAAGACATACAGTAACGATCTGATAAAACTGCTACTGAAGCTGTTAGCAAATTATGCTAACATTAATGCAGTCACTTCCTGCTGTCGTCTCTCTCATAGCTCCATCTCTCCTTGATGGATCTGCCTGATTACAGACATGGACTAGGACAGATCCAGCTGCTGTGTAAGGTTAATTATTTTTGTCACTTTAACAGGAAATTAAGGTTAGTGATATTGATGGACCATGCTTTATACAAACACTGATTAGAAATGTATTTTTATGAGCAGTATTGGGAGCTCTTAATACTTTAACATTGTCAAAAACAGACTGTAGTAGAAAGTAAGTTATATCTACTTGTACTTCTGTGAGAAACTGTATGTTGATATACAGTTTTGTCACCCCCGTGTCACAGTATGTATCATATTAGCAAATTTAATCCCGGTGTACACCCCTAGAAGTCAAAGATGTAAACAATCAGTTGTTGAATTAAAAGAAAGACCACTTTAACTCTTTCTACTTCTGAAATCATCTACATTTATCATTTCTTCAATTACTGTTGATGCTCAAACTTCTGCTGCCTGTGCTTGAGGCTGGACCATGGACCACAGACTCCTGTTGTTAGAGCTTCAGCAGCAGTTCCACCGTCTACAAAACAACAAGTACGACTGCATCCATCGCCCCGATGGGCAAAACATGGAGTTAATGTTTTAATGCTTTACATATGGCAATAGAGCTTTATTTGGAATTTTCAATGATTTATTATCGTTAAAGCAACATTTAACGTTTTCACTTTGGAATAATACTATAGTGTGTACGCAGTTGGTTGACAGTTGATGAAACAGTACAGAAAAATCAACAAGAATTGTATTTATTTTCTTTTTGTATTTGAATTGTATATTGTATCTCTTGGCCCCGGACATTTTATCAAATGAAGCCAAGATGGGTAAGCTGGCTGTTTTCAAAAAGGAATTCTGTGAACGGGTGCTAGAAAGCTGTGTGCACTTTATAAAGAAGAACCAGGGTTAGAGCTAAACCATTCTCCATGCTGAAAATTATGACACAGTTTGCCTTTGCCTTTAGGTTGGAAAATGTTACATATCAGTGCTTTAAATGATGACAAAATCAACGGTTGTTCTTTCAAGCTAAAAAAACATTTTTCATATGACAGCAGTGAGTTTTTAAAATCCTTTTACAGCCCATAAATCAATTCTAACATTACACATATGCAATCTCCACACACTAACAACAGTTAAATACAGGATGAGAATACTGTTGGGTCATTATTTTCAGTCTTGGTTAGATCAATGTTTTGATTTCTTCTAACCAGAGCCTGTTTGATGGCTTTTGACAGACAACAACAGATTCACAGGATGCCTCATAACGGTACTTCGGCATGATGAACTAAAACAGTCTTTACTAAAACCTTGTACATTGAAACATTAACACTGTCTTGGTATTGCTCTTATCTGGCTAATATTTGTCTGTCTCAGCCTTACCCCAAATATCTGATCACATTTCACACCAAACACAGAAGGAATGGCTTCAGCTTCAGGAAGGGTGAGACAAATACCGTCTGAAATGTTCCTTGGCTGATACTCAACATAAACCACGGTCCTGACTCACATATATTGGTCCAATATATGGTTTCCAGAGGAGATGTATGTATGAGATGCACTTAAATGGACATTGAGCTTCTTTAAAGTTGGAAAGAAATTCCTTGCAAATTTCTTTTCCCATGAACACTATGCAAACTTACCTCAGCCATCGAAATACACAGGAGGAACTCAAACATCATTACAATCATACTGCTTTCAGGGAAAATCAGAAGTAGAGGTTGACAGATTCGTTATCAATAAAACAAAATATAAAGCAGGAAAACATTGTTTAATTGTAAACAGACCTCAATAAATACAATAGCTCTTAATGTTTCAGTGATGACTATCATAAACAATCAGTCAACCTCTAGCTGCAATGTTGGAAACACTGTCTTGCAGAAATCTCTGAAATGGATTTATTCATCATTTTGAATTTAGTATTCACTAAAATCGTCATGTTCTTGGATGGAAAACAGTCAACATCTAACTTCCTATGGCATCAAGTTATCAGTGTACCAAGGTCTGCTATGTTTCATGGTTTTCTCAACAGCGGAGGCTACAGCTTTAAACAAAGACAGTCTTAAAAGGATGATATATAAAAAACAAACAAACAATGGGTTCATTTTCCAGGTTTGTCCATGTGGCAGGCTTACTTACAACACCTCTAATGTTAATGCATTACATCAGAAAGATATAAAGTGTATGCACAATGCGTTGCTTATCGCAAACTGCATGCTGGAGCCATTTTGGAAACGATCTTGTATTTGCAGTCTCCCTAGAACACAAGGACGTATGACCAAAGGCCGGGAACAAGAGAGCACTGTGGTTGCCTTTGCTAGAAGTCATACAGATCTTTGTCCAAGGTGAACATTAGCATGAGAGACTTGAACTTTGTCTTGTTACACACAACACCTGAAAATGCCCCACATGTAAAATCTGACTTATTGCATCAAAAGAACAGTTGCAAACAAACTGCTAACTAGGACTACCGAGTTGACCAGGAACTTTAAACGCTGGTATGCTTTATCGTCTTTTAACTATGATGTTGAAAAAGCCACCAGCACTGATTTGATCAGCTAAGGTTAGGGAAAAAGTTTTCGGAAGGGGGTAAATGTTATAGTATTGTTAATGTTTCCATGCTGCTGTAGTTTCATAACAAGCTAATTTTAGCTTTTCTATCTGCCTATCATATTAATGTGCCAAATATTATGAAAGAAGCTTTTCTTGGTAAAGATTAATATGAGGGAACATTTGAATTTATCACCTTGGACTTTATTTTCAGGAATTATCAATAAACCTACTGAAAAATCTCGAAGACGTTCTGTTGAGGTAACAGGACAAAACTCACTCCAAGGTTGGCCTACAAAACAATATATTCCTGTACTGCTCTTTAAAAAGAATCAAAAACTTTTTTTTCTAGATAATTTAATTTCATAATAATTTGAAACTGTACTTTTATGTGCTAAAATACCCCCACCTGCAACAATCCAAGGTCGTACAAAAATATATGGATGCATCCTTATTCTGGGTGTTTCAGTAACATTATTTTTTTCTGACATTTTTCTGAATTGCTAGTTATTCGAATCAAAATAATGTTTCTTTCTGTAAAAGAAACCTTCTTTAAACCTGGCTCCTTCTGAAACTCAAACTCAGTAAATAAAACTTTATTTATTTTGTTGTCTTTAAATGTCAAAGATGATAGGGGGAAAGAGGATATGTAAATAATAAATAAATACAGTAACTTACACAACAAAAAGTTTTGGGTGAAGCACAATAAATGTCACCACAAGTGACTTGATCCAATAAATAAGTGCCTGAAAAACATCAGAATGAAAAAGATTCTGTAAGATGTATAGGAGTACAATATAGGATAAAAAACTGGCAAAACATGGTTCACTTTGAGAAGCACAAACATGAAGTGTAACTGTATTGTGTTTATCCTGCCTATGACACGTTCTAGCAATGTGGATGGAAAGTTTTGCTGAAAAAGGTAAATACAGCTATTTATCAATGACCTGTCTGTTTTCATGGGGGTCCATGCAGAGTTCATTGTTAAAACAGGAGAGCTTCCCCTTCTCAAAACATCGGCAATTAAAAAGCTTTAAATTAATTAATGTTCAATGAGATGATCATAGGCAAATGGCCTATCAGATGTCAGGTACAAAACTTGAAGCCTCTTTTTCCATCGATGTTTCTGAAGGAAAAGAAGCAGCATCCAAAAAAAACTGCAAAACAAAGCTGCAACTGAGCATGCTGCAAGATGTCATCTTCTACCAACTCATATTGAGCATGTTCATTTTGTGTAAGGATACATTTTTGACTGATAGCAATTACATATTAATTTAAAAAACACCTGAGTTTCTGCAGGACAGTGTTTAGGTAACCAAAGACTAAAACTTCACATATTTTCTGCATTTCAGTTAACAAACTAATTCCAAACATGACAATCTGTTAAAAGAAGTAATGGGCCTCTGTGTGCATGCTTGCTGCTTCTTTTCTGTTAAAAATGATCCTGACCAACTGGGTTTTAGTCTCTGCAAATTGGAAACTGAAGGTTATAAGCTTTGAAAGGCACTTTAATTATTTTCAGGGAAACCATCATGTACATTCATTTAGGGATCCTGTTGGAAGAGTCATTTTAAAAACCATGATAGCAGATTTAAAAGAAAGTAGAAGAGGGTTACAAAATTTACAAGAAGTTTAAATGACCTTTCTTGAGTCAAGTTAATTTTTACTAAAATGGATAGAACAAAAATTCCAGCTGTTTAATTCAAAAAGTCAACAATTGAAAAAAAAAATGTTTTTAATATTTGACTGCTGTTTCAAGGAAAATGAAATATGAGCTGTTATTCTATTTTTTCCAAATTGTGTAACTTTTGAGTATTTTGTTTAATAAGCTGGATCAATTTTCCCCCAGTGACACACTCCCCATTCAGGTGGTGTAGCAAGCATGCAAACAGTGAGCACAGAGAGACTGGGACATCAGGACACATGGACAGTTTGACAGACGGACATTTAGACCAAAGACAGAACAGAAACAGGGCAGGACTGCACGAGACTGCTGACAACTGAAAAGAAACAAAAGACCAGAGCGTAAGGACTGCGGTCAGTGCACTCTCAAACACCAAAGCTTCAATAAAGCCATGCTGCTGATGTGTTTATTAATTTTGAGAATAACATAATGTCTGAGCTTTTACTAAATCATCTCAAGGTTTGTTATCTATGGATCAGAAAAAAAACAGCTAAAATATGAGTACGTTTCAACAAATACTCTGATATGACAAAGACTTTTAAAATACATTTTTCTTCAGTTGAGTTTCTCACAGGAGCCAAAAAGAAAATACAACCACACATTTCCTGTTTCCCACTAAGCAGGTAAATTTTGGTTCTTCTCCTAAGATCTTGACTCTAATTAAAAGCAGTGTTGATATCCTGGATATAAAAAAAATCAATAATTTGAGAAGAAAAATTAAGGAAAAAAGTTTTAACTAGAAAAGTTTTTAACAGGCTCATGTGCATTGATCATTTTACTGATGGAAGTCTGCTGAACCCTTCCATAGTTATTGACTGAATGATATTCTGATTTATTTATTTATTTATATATTATTTTAATTCCCGATTTTATCCTTATGAAAAACTGCTTGCCATTAAGCCCAGTGTATCAGATGTACTGAAAGAGGGCTCTGTCTTACATACCACTGTGACCAATACATCTGTAAAAATCCTGAGGATATATGCTGTTCTTACTCAAAGTGCAGCTTCTGTCATAGCCCGTGGCATGTGACCTTATAGACTTCTCCCCCAGGTTGTGTTGCTGAGATACTCAGCAGCCTATACATAAAAGCATTGGACAAACTTTCGGGTGGTACCTGCAGATACCTTTTGAAACCAATCCATGATACTACAATTGTATTTATATATATATTTAACTTAGAAGGGGAGAAAAGATGTTTTTAGTGGTGCAGCAGGTCCAAACCAAGATATACTGAAGCCCACTTTGAGAGGTACAGTGGTCTCATGGAGTACTCAAATAAACTTTGATCACAAAATGTGGTGCACATCGCAATATTCCATCAAGTGTGTACTGGTCTCATCAGTATACAGAACTTTTAAATAAATAAAAGAATATAAAGTGCATCTTCTACACCAGATGAAAATCTGTCGGCTCCTGCAAACAGAACTGATGTGATTCCCAGGACCTTGTTTCTGTGCTTGGTGTTTTTTCATGCTCAGATGTGGCAGAGAAAGTTTGAGAGTGGACTGAACTCAGGTATGACGGACAGGCAGATAAACAGACAGTACTGGAGACCAAAACAAGGACAAAGACGCTGCAAAAACTGGATCTAGACACCTGAGATGAAAACCTAATTCTATCTGCAGGAAAAACAAGGCTGATGCAAGAAATGAGAAATGAGGCGACGAGGGCCGAGAAAGAGAAGATAAATTACTGATAGAGAGAAGAGAGGAGAGGTGAAGAATAGTAATGGTGTGAGGAGGGCGGCAGAGAGAGAAAGGACTGAGGATGTGAAGAGGAAATAAAAACTACGGATGGAAAGAAGAACTAAATATGAAGATAGAAGAAAAGATGAAGCTGATGATCTCTACAGAAAAATTAAAGAATGGCTGCAGGACTGTCCCTAAGTGGAACCCGTCAGTTCAGTCTGTACCTTCATTGACTGAGGGGATGTTATGAGAGGCAAGGCCCGGGCTTGGGGAGCCAGGGGCCCCCTGAGGGATGCCCCCAGGGGCCCCCGGAGCCCCAGCAGAGGTAACAGTGCTGGTGTTGGCTGTGGCAGCAGCTTGTAAAGAAAGAGAAGGAGAGAAAGAGCCAAGAATGAAAGAACAGGTTAGGAAGGCATTAAATTACAAACGGAGAAGGAGACAGTCAGTCAGGAGGCAGAGGGAGGAATCTGTAATATACCATACGAGGCAGAATCACAAACATACAAAAACAGAAGAAAAATAAAGAATAACATCAAAAAAACGTTCAACATTTCCTTTGTGCTGGCGTTACATAAGATCCATTACAGGGGCATACTGATTTGGGTACGTCATTCAGACCAAGGGAGAGATGGTGGTTAATGTGAGAAAAAGGTCGTTATCAGCAGCCTCCTGATTGGAAGTCTGACAAAGTGTCGGCTGTTAAACCAGTTTTCACAAATGTCAGAGTTAACATCAGCATTGAATATTTTTTCCTGATTTGTTGGAAATTTATGAATTTCTAAAATCAATTCTAACAAAACCTGGCAACTAACAAAATTTTAATTTATGTTATCTGATCTAATTTAAGACATAAGAGAGCCCACCGACAATCACTTACTGCCACAGCTGTCAGTAATTGTATTAAATGTTACAACCTATGAGTGACCTTTTCATAAAATGTAAGACTAACTGTGTGGGCAGGGATTTATGCTTACAGGGGCAGTTTGGGATTTTTGAAGTGCAAGTTGTATGAGATACATGGCATTGGCACGAGCATGAGCATTAGCCCCAGTGACTAGTATTTATCAGAAACTTCAGGGTTACAAAGAAAATCAAGTTTGTTGGAGGACAGCCCGTGGAGATGCAGCATCTCATATTCAACGGGGTCATAGAAAGGACTTCCGGAAAGATATCGGCTGCTACCAATCACAAAGTACCGTCTATAGACAGTATTCTGTCAATTTAGTCTTAAAAAAAATATAGGAATCTGAACTATACTGTCTTTTCAGTTACATCATTAGTTATGGAACAGAGAGTTCCCAATCACGAAGTACAAACTTTAAATGCTTTCATCATCTAGCTTAACGTTTTTATGCAGGATTTGCCTAATTTGTCAAATTTTTATTGAATTGTATTTATTTGACTTGGTTCACCAGCCGGATGTCCTGCAGCATGTTTGCTGTTCAATCCCTGAATCTAACACAAGAACTCATTGAGATGTATCTTGTGCAGAAGCAAATGGCAGGTCATCCTTCAAGATGTTCATCCAAAGCAAAAACATATCAGAACATAGACACAGCTGTGGGTATAAGGATGAAGATGCACTTTGGCGACAGAAACACAGAGCAGATTTTATGTCCTTAATCAGGATGGAGTGGTTTCAGGCTGTGGCTTCAGCATTTCTCACCCTGTTTTGTGAGAGCAGCCTTTAAATATTTGGGCAGATAAAAACAAGTTTTGCAAATGTAGGTTGAATTAATTTTGGCAAAATCAATTGGGTGGTTCTGTTGCTAGAGCCAGAGTCTTGAACCTTTCTGCTGTGGAGATAAAACATGTTAAATCAAAGTTGGACCAGTTCGCTGATTACATTCACACAAAGGAAGCCAAGGCTCTCTCAGTTATTATAATCAGGTGCTAAACATACATGACAAAGAATTAAAGAAAACATTCTCTTGAAACATTGATAGACAATAAACACCTTTTATATCCAATAACAGCTACACGCAACATGTATTAAATTAAAATCTGTCTCCTTAAGACTGCCACAGAGAGAACATGAAGCAGACGTGACAGAGATCGACAGTCACAGAAACATCATATCTGAAGTCGGTACAGAGAGAAAGACAGAAAAGACGATATTGAAGGGAGAATGTGAGGAAATGCACAATTTAGACTGAATTCAGGAAAGTGAGAGACATGTTGGAGTGTGTGTGTTTGTGAGAGAGAACAGGCAGCAGGCTGAAGCCATGCAGTGATCAACCTCGTGATGATGGAGAGACAGAGAGACAGAAAGATAAAGACAGAAAAAGAGAGAGGGAGAGAGAGAGAGAAACAGAGAGACAGAGAGAGGCGATGGCTGAGGGCAGTCAACAGGCGATCGTCAGAGTGTATGCAGAAATAAAAGAAAATAACCAATGAGAACCTGCTGTATGAGGAGCTTAGACATTTCAAATATCTTGTTTTTTAGAAAAAACTTTAGGGAAATTGGCCCACAGCTGCAGATGATAACACTTTTAACTTGAAAATACAGCTAATCATAAAAGTTACAACTAAAACACCATAATATCAGTTAATGAACATGGTGTAAAGGAATTACCGAGTTATTTAAAAAAAAAATATATATATATATATACATATATATATATCTAGATATAGATATATATATATACATATATATATATGTATATATATATACACACATACATATATATAGATATAGATATATATAAATATAGATATAGATATAGATATATATTCAATTAAACAGAACTTGGGGACTTTGCAAGTAGTTATTACTTTCAGCTTTGCTTGTACTGCACTGAATGCTTAATATCTAAAGTTATCACTGTTTTCCCCTTTTAAAAGCAGAAAATAGATAATACTTGTAGAGTCATCCATTTTCAAAGAAAACTGTCCTTAAAGCTAAATACATTTAGCTCAAATTTTAGATTTAAGTAATGACTTGATAAGCTTAGGAGTAAAAAAATACTGAAGTAGTGCAACTGGAAAAAACATTTAATAGAGAAAGCTAGTTATTCATTCTTTTAAAACCTTTCTTTAAACATAAGTCTTACCTTGAACCACAGACTTTAAAACAAAAGACCTTCTTGTGTCTTAACTGTATTTTAACACCTTGGTGATTCTCACAGGGAGTTAATCCTGGTTATTTTTATTTATGAAAGCAGAATACACAAACACAAGCTGCAATTTATCAGATAAATGACTTCATAGTAAATACTGTAAAGAAGGAAAAATGGTAGCAAAAGGTAAAAACACCTTCAAAAGAATGGCAGCTGTAATACTGTAAAATAGCCCAATATGCAGACGATGTTTTCATATTCACATCCAGGGTTAAAAAGTTTCTTTACCTCTTTTCCTTGACATGGAGCTACTGAAAACATGTCATGTTACTTGTTGACGTTTCGGCAGCAAAAGTAGATGTTCAGGATAACCAATTTTATTTTAATGGTCGGAAACTGCAGTCATATTCCTGCACACTTTTAAGTCTCAAAAATACTTTTTGAATGTTTTGGTACCAAATCTTCACCAGTGTATTTATGCCATAGAAAATGTCTGCAAAAGTTTGACTGCAGTTTTTGGGTTTGTTCCTTATGAAACAATCTTTCAAAAGAAGAAATGTTAAGACAAGAAGTGTCTTTTTATCTGTTCTGACTGACAGTTGGAGGACTTTAAAAACACTATTGCTCAATAAAGCAAACATTGATGGAAAATACTCAAGCAAACCAAATACAAACACTAGAACCACCATTCTGTATAACATCTAAAACCTAAAAGTCAAGAAACCAGTCACTGACAAGTTGAACACTTATTTAAACTTATTCAAGCTCTCTTTGTTGGATCCCTTTAAGGTCCCCTTTACCAAGTGGGTTGAGTCCACTGTGCTGGTGTGCTCTATATATCTCAGAACTCAGATGTGGGAAGAAGGAATCATATCACAGTGTATGTGCAGAATTTTCAACTAAAGGGGGTGGTTCCAGTGATGTCAAATTTGCAACTCAACAATTCGACTTCTGGGAATGAATGAAACGCACCATGACATCGAAACATGGTAGGACGTCACACTGGTCCGTTTGGGAGGGCCGATGGGGCATGCGGTCAATAGTTGCACATAAATACACAGCATTTAAATGAGAAGTTTCTTTAAAAAATCTCAATAAATATTGCAGGAGGAAAAAACATTGCCATATTATTCTTTTCAAATGCCATTCAGCTCGAATTACTGGAGTTAATAGAGGCTTGACAGCAATGCGGGAACAATAAAACAGCTTCTTATTTCAGAACAACTTCAGGAGTTTTCCAACCAGTCAAATTAAAACTTGTATGAAAAGCACCTACAATACAAAATACCCCCATTAGATTAGTCTTAGCATCATCATTATTATTATAATGTGATAGATTATTATAATTTACTAATGCACAGGAGTGTTTCCATGGTTCTTTGAGTCCGTTTTGTCCTTTAGTTCAGTCATCAGTGACATCTTTATAATCATCAGAAGGGAAAGCCAAGCCAACAGAAATAAAACTGTTTCAATCCAAACATTTTTTAATGAAATTCAGAGTCAGGATAAGAATACGGGTCTTTGACAAAGAAAAGATGAACCTTCTCTCTGTTATTGTGCACACAGTCATAAAATAGTAACCCCAGGATGTTTTAGGAGGGTTAAATTGTGTGCGGACGCCGTGGTCTCTCTGTTAATCTGACTGTAAACTCTGCAGTATATTAGAGGGGCCTCCTCATTTATTTCCATGTGAAAAGAGAGGGTGAGCAGGGTTAACTGCACCCTCCTTCACAAAGCCTCCAACACACTCAGAAACTCGCACACACGCTGAAACACACTCGGGGCAGGTTGGAGGAGCCGGCTGAGCAGAGGTCACAGCCCAGCGTTCCCCCTGAATGGCGGTGAATAGGCGTGTGGCGTGAATAAGTCCACGCGCTTGTCACGCTTGGCCTCCATTAAGGTGTGACAATAGTACTAAACCCCGCCTACCCCTAACACCCGAGGGTGCCACCCATGGCATATGTGTGTGTGTGTGTGAGGAGTGTGGTTCAAAAAGGCTTGATTTGGTGTCTTTCAGATTTTGTGGTTGTTGTTGTGTGGTAGGTCATGGTGTGCATGTGTGTGTAAGGCAGATGGTGACGGCTGGTTAAAATGTCCCCCACAGTGAACCAGGGCAGGTTTTCTCTGAAATAAAGACTCAAAACTTCTGCTCACCATTTTTAGACATGTGCTTACAAGTGTAGTTATGACGAGTCAGCTCTTTGCATGCATTCATCTAAACATCTCTTGAGCCTTCAGTGGGAGGCTGCAAGTCGACTGTAAAAGAAATTTTATCCTTCTTTATTCTTCAAATATCCAGCCACATAATCCTCATAACAAATTACAGTCACTGTCTTTTATTACTCCATATTAAGCAGTGTTAAAAAACAGCTATTGTTTAGTTCATGCCTTCACAAAGGAAGATGAGGCAGACACTTCTGGGTGTAGATCAGTAAGGGCTGCATTCAGAGAAATGTAAGAATGGACTGTTTGGTGTATCAGAGTTAGTTAGACCAGTTTAATGAAGGTTGACATACGCTTCATGATTAAAATGCTTAAAGGAAAAACAGCCCACATCGAAACTCACTCTGCTGGCCTGATAAGGCAAACAGTCCATCATTATGAAGGATTTTTGGGCAGCCAATTAGACTTCCGGGCTTAAACTGGATTGGATGCTGACGGTTCATTTCCACCACCAGGCTCAAAACAAGAGCAAACTGCCAAACTTTAAAGCGAGTGTTGGTGCTTGAAATGTAACCTTTTTAACTCGTTTTTACATATATTTATTTAGTTTTTTAAACCGTTTAGAATTTGAATCTTTTGGCTTCCTTGCCATTATATTTGAAATATTAGTCCTTCAAGAATTTTTTACTTAATTAATGCAGCATGTTAGCCTCTGTAATGCTGGCCTGTTTAACCTTTCAATTAAATGTTTGATTTATTTTAAATATATTAATTATTATTTATGCTTCTTTTAGCCTTTTTCAATAAAATGTTTATCTTTTTAAATGTATTTACTGTTACCTTCTCCAAGAAGGTTATGTTTTTGGCCCCAAATATTTGTTTATTTGTTTGTTTGTTTGTCTGTTCGCAGGACTATGCAAAAACTATTGGAAGGACTTTCCTGAAATGTCAGGAGATGCCCTTACTTAGAAAGGATGTTCTGGTGGTTATCCCCATTAGCGAATGATCATTGCTGCTCATTATCTGTCTTATTAATGATACTAACATGTTTCTGAGTGCTAGGTGTGGATTTTCAGGGTCAATAAATTATATTGTGATGGTAACTTTATTATGGAACTATTGCTTACAGATGTAACAGCCAATGTGAGCTACTTCGGTGGTTCGCACTCTCTGATTGTTTTTTTAGTTATTTGTTGTTACTTAAGCCTGTTATTGCCTTTTCAGAGTTAACAGATATGAATTATTTGGTCTTTGTGTGATTTATTGTGATTTATGTCTATGTGTTACTGTAAAGCATCCTTGGGTTTCTTGAAGGCGATAAATAAATTCCAGATATTATTACTATTATTCGCAGTAGTATTTTTCTTTGCCTTAGGTTTCATCTTACCAACTAGGGGAAGAGTTAGAGCTAGCAGATTTGGGCCAGGTTTAGAATAGTTAACATTAAAAAACACCCAGTTCTTACTTTTTCTGCCTTTGTCATTATGCCTTGCCACAGGTCGACAAAAAAAAGACAGCGGGCTGCAGTTGGCCCTCTTGAGACACCCCTGATGTAGATACCTACCTTCAATGTTTGACTATGGGTGATCTTGACAATGCTTTCTCTTTCTATTTGTCATGCCATGTTTTTTATATGTTTTGCTGGCATGTATTCTGTCTCATGCATGTCTGCATCACTCACGTAGTCTCATTCGGATCAGTACAGTCCAGTACAGTTTGGAGCAGTGAGCCCTAATCTTGGTTGCATTTTCACTGCCAGCTGTGCCCTCACCTGGGGGTGGAGGTGTTTGCTGGAAGATGTTCCTCCTTCTCTGCAGTAATAGGAGGAAAGGTGTGCCCCTCTGAGGTGGAGCACTGTTTGTGTGGATGTGTCTCACATTCAGGTCAATGTTTTAATGTATTTCATTTTAGCTGCTGTTGCATAGGAGGTGACAATTCCTGCACTCGATCAATAGACTGCAGTGTTTTTAACTCCATCTTTGGAATAGGCTCGGTATGCCAGGCACCCAAACAGAAGGGAGCCATAAAAGTGGGACAGCACTAATCAGTTCAACGGGTCCATACCTCTACATACACAGTCAACACACATAGCTGAACTGAACTAGACTACTTGCTGTAAACATGGATTATGCTCTCATCTCACAGCCAAACATACCCTCACTGGAGGGCACCGGTGTGCAAGTCATATCAGTTACATCATTGTCAATCACTGTGAACAAAGAGCAAGAACATGCAGGTATTTGCTATCTTTCCTCTTGGCACGTGGCTGTTTTTCATAACAATAAAACAAGCTTTGCTTAGGAGAACATTGCAGTCAAAAGCTAAAACAGATCTTGAGAAATAATACTTAAGATCTTGGATTAGGAAGTGACCAGTGCTTCATTAGTGCTTCAGATCACGTGTTAAGGTACTTTTACCGACAGCTAACAGAAGAAACACCAACACTTGTGTATCTTGCTAAACCAAAATGGACTACTTGTTGAAACCTGGGCTGTTGACAGCACTCCTGTCTTCGATGCACAGATGCAGAGGCAGCACATGATTGATAAAGAAGAATGATGTTGTTTGTATCCAGTATTAACCTAATGGCAGTATGAACAGGGAGGCACATCATCAGCATCTGCAGATAGCTACATATCTGCCAATACTTACAGCAAATATATTTACTCTGAACTTCTAAATTAAACTAAACAGAATAATTTATGAGAATAAAATGCTTCACACTTGTTTCAAACTCAAATAAACTGTCACAAAGGCTTTGTACTGTCAACCAAAAACTTTGACTTCAGCAATAATAAGTTAAGAAAAAGCAGCGCATCAGTTATCAGCTAAAAAAACAAACACTGTGCATCCCTACATTTAAGTATTTTAATAATGAAGAAGCAGCCCACCTACATATATGATACACTCCAAAGTATTTACTGAGTCCTGCTTGTGTTTTGTCCCACATTAGAGGGGCTCCATCGTTGGTGAGTTTCAAGAGACTTCTGTTTAAATCAGTATTACTTTTGTCATTTTGAGGAGGATTTAGATTGAGTATAAGAAGGCTTGAATCATATTTTTTCTTCTTCGGTTTATAATGGAAATGTTTCCATTAAAATAGATTAGAACATCACTCTCCAAATAATGAATAAGTCAATTTTTATCAAAGTGCTTATGTTCATTGATAAAAACGCAGCTGTGTGCAGCAGAAAATGAAGAATGCTACTCACTGTGATCTCAAAACAAACTAAATCACTCATTAAATAGTCATAATTGAACTGAATCATGAGACCACTGAAGATTCATGGCCTCAGTGAAACCAAAATGAGTGCTCCTGATGTTTGTCAAAAGCTTTGAGAGCGGTGCCGCTCCCTGTCTTTGCCAGGGTATTCCAGAAAGAGAGATTTTACTTCTCAAGGGAGTTTTTCAGGTAAATACGGGTTAGATTTCAGTTAATAAAATATGAAAGGCCTGCCAGGTTCAAGATGGCTTTCCAGTGACGTGACCTAAACAAAAATCCCTTAAAGTGTGTAAAATTCTGAGCTTTAACAGTGAATATGAATCAGCATCTCCTCCATTTTGAGAGGCATGAGCTCTCTACCCCCTGTATGAGTTCAGATTGAGGTTAAAGGGCTTCTCAGAGTGTAAATATGTCCCCTTGTTTCCCTAAATCAGCTGCAGTCGGAGCTTTCTCTCTGGCTGAAGTTCAAACCGCTCTGCTCTGGTGTCAAAAACAGCAGAGCCGCTGTTAAAGCCCCGCTGACCGAGGATACAGCAGCAGCTTCCTCCTGTGATATTCCTGTTTTTTTTCTATTACTCTCTGTGGGTTCTGTTGCCGGTGGGCTGTATTATCAAACCCCCGCCCTCCTCCCCTCCAAATGCCCTCCCCGCAGGGATCCCGGGGGTGAGTGAATCAAGCGCCCCCTCCTTTTGTAGTTACCTTGTTTGATCTGGGCCTGTAGCGCCGGGTTGGAGGGCTGAGAGGGGGCCGCCTGCGCCCTGCGAGGAGTCTCCGGGGTTCCTCCTGGTCTGGGAGGCCTGGAGGAGGATCACAAAGAGGAGGCATGAAATATTAAAAGGAGCAGGGAGGAGAGAGGGGCCAACACTCACACACTCACTCACACACAAACCTAAAATAAAAAGAAGCACACACACACACACACACACACAGAAATCACAAAAAGCCACAAGTTCCCCCATGTTTTTTAACTCAGCCTCCAAACACACAACAGCTCGAGCTCTAGTCGAGTGTTTGTGAAGGAGGGAAAGAGTGTGTGTTCAAGTCTGTGTGAGTGTGTGTGTTGTCAGGCTCCAGCATATTGAATTTTGGGTGGAGGACACAATCCAGAGTCTGAGCTGACTGGAGGCGTCCAACTTCCAGAGACACACAAACACTTCCAATACAACAATCGATACGGTGATCAATACTGGTAACCTGGCAACGCATTACAGCCAGTGGCTTTCAGTTATCAACTAGGACTTCAACATGGCAGCTTTGATGCCCATGATTTAACAACAACAACAACAACAATCATTATTGCAATAATAATAATCATAATAATAATAATGATAATAATAATAACAATGATAATAATAATAATAATAATAACAATGATAATAATAATAATAATAATAATAATATAAAAACATTATTATTGTATTATTATTATTATTGTTATAATTGTTATTATTATTATCATCATCATCATCATCATCATCATCATTACAATAATAATTCTTATCATGATTATTATAATAAATTTTGTGAATCTGGTTTCGTGAATCATAAAAATTGCGAAAGGAAGGAATGGACATGCAACTCAAGACCTTGACCTCGCAAGTCCAAAACTAACAAGTTCATGTTTGAGTCTTGTTTCAAATATGTTTATTGGAACAAATGACTAGGGATGGGTACCGAATTAGGTACTTTAAGAGGTACCGACCGAATTCTGTAGGTACTACCGAGTACCGATTCACATAAAATCAAAAGGTGCCATGTTTGGGCACCTGAATGCATCCTTGTGACTGTGAGGGAGTGGAAGAAGCAGGCATACTATTTGGTAGAGTAGGGGAATTTCCATACCAGACTTAAACACAGCATGTTGTTCATGTTGAAGAAGTTTTTGGGACAACTACAGTGTTACAATACAAAAAGTTATATGTTGTTTTGATATATATCTGTCAAATTTTATATATTGAGTAATACATTTACATTGAAAAAATTTGAGATCTTAATATTAAACTAATTAATATGTATTACCCCATAAATACACGCAAAAGCACCGAAAATTGGTACCGTTGGGTACCAATACCGATTCCCAGGTACCGGGCATCAGTATGGTATCGGTTCAAATGTGAAAGGTACCCATCCCTAGGGAAATTAGTAATCGACGGTCATGTTTCCTTTGCTTTTTACAGAAGGTGTGAAAAAATAAAATAAAATAAAATAACCCCTGACAAAAGGGACTGACAAAACTGAATTCCAAGTACAAGCAGAACCTCGTAACAATGAGGCAAATTAAACCAGAAGAACAGAAAAATCCGAGTCTAAATTGATATTTGTGCAAAGTAAAAAGGCATAAATCCCTCAAATAGATCTTAAGCTACCAGATTTACAATCAAGAGTTTGACAGAAATTTGACTTAGGCTCTAAAAATACTTTTGAGATTCAAGGGCATCAACATAAGACCCCTGACTTTGGCCTATGACCTCCAGACTCAAAGTAACCTGAAGGTCAGAGGCAACATTTACACATAATTTACCATAAATCCCTAAAAGCGTTTGTAAGATATGTTAACTAGAAAGTGTTTGACAGGAGTTTGACTAAAGCCTGAGAAGTGTTTTTGAGAATTACAAATACAAGCATGGAATAATCATATGACACCTAGACCTTTAGCTTTGACCTTTGACTGTCAGACTGGCCTGTGTGCAGAATGGGACATAAATCCTGTAAAATGTTCTTAAATATTTCAACAAGAAAGTGTTTGACTGAGACCCTACATTTGGTTTTGAAATATCGTTAATGCAAACAAAGTTGAATGAGGGCCTCCATGACCTTGACATTTGACCTCAAAAATCAGATGAAGTGGCTGCAGTCATTATTCGAGAGTCACCGAGCGCTGCAGTTCCTCTCTCACCGGCAGCAGCAGATACATTTCCTCCGAGAGTTGTTCAAGGAACTCTCATTGTCCGTGCTCTCGCTGTGTGAACACAATAAAAAGACGGGGGTCCTCCAGCTGTTCTCAAATCTATGAAAACGTGCCTCTGGATAAAAAATGGCTATTCAGAAAAAACTGTGAGTGTGAATGCGGGGTGGGCAGCGAGGTTTTTGTGTGAGAGTGTGTAGTGAAGAAAGCTGTGAGGGCAGGTGTTGGGGTCTGATGAGGGGGCTGCAGGTGCACTCAAACTGATCCTCAGTGGTCCTGTAAAACAGATTAGGGGCTCGAAAACTTTTTATCCTCTCAGTTAAAATACTGTTTTGACAGTAAAAGAATAATACATATAATGCTCACTAAACAAGATGAAATATTGTGACATCATGATGTGTTCAAGGTCAATTTACCACAAAAACTATCTGTGGAGAGAATCTTAAATGTTAATTTTATAAAAATATGACTCTCTCATCTATTGATGGGGTTACTGTTTAAAGATACTTGTTTAAAAGTACTGATATGAGTATGAATATTAATTAATACAAAATACAGCTTTGATTGTGATTTGTTTTGGGTAAGCACTTTTTAATTTGGTTTTAGCTATAGTCTTTTGCCTAAAGTATCTTTTAGTTTTTGTCATAAATGAGTCATCTTTATTTTAGTCTAGGTTTTTATTTGTTGATGAAAATATCAGTTCATTTGGTTTCATTTTTATGTCCATGTGCACTTTAGTTACTGTCTAGTTTCCATCAGAGGAAAAAAAGGATGTTGATGAAAACTGTGATGAAAATAAACTTAATCAAACACGAGTAGGTGAACATGACAGTAAATAAACGTAGTTGGATCACATACATGTTTATTACTTTAATTTAACTTAAGCTTGTTTGTTAAATTTTTTTAAGTGTATTTCTATGTTTAATTTATTTTAGTTTGATTGCATGTTTAATTTATTTTAAGCTTGTTTTTTTGCTTAATTTATTTAAAGGAGACATATCATGCTGATGCATGATTTAATACTTACATATAATATAATAAATTTGAAAACAAGACCTTACACCCCCTTAATTTTCAAAAAATGAGATATTGTATTTTTTCTGATATCCTAGAACGAGATTTGATGCCTCTGAAAATAGGTCATTGCGAGATGTCAGCGAGATTTCAAACGTCGTGACATCACGAGGTACCTTTCTTTTTATTGAAGTAATCTGATAAAACACTTCCTCCTCTGTGATGTCCGTTAGCCACAAAACCGTCACCGAGGAACACATCCACCAGCAGGGGTTTATAGATCCCTAGCTCACACTCACTCATTACCTGCTCTGGCCTGTAGGGGGACTCAATACCTGGTCGCTGCTTTGAGCCTGCCGGAAAATACAGTAGAAGAAGAAGGACAGGCTGGCTCAACCCCCGATAGAACTGACCAATCAGAGCACAAAGGGCTGTGACGTTGCGAGGTAACTTTAGGTCATCCTCAGATCCGAGCATTTCAACGAGACCTTGTTAATGGCCTAAAATGAGGATTTTGAGAACGCTATTGTGGGGCAATGAAGGAACTAAATGACTTGTACTGAGGGCAGAAATGCTTTACAGGCATCCTAGTCTGGCATAGTGAAAAGGAGAAACAAGCATGATATGTCTCCTTTAAAGTTTGTATGTTTAATTTATTTAAAGCTTGTATACATGTATGTTTAATTTATTGTAAGTTTGTTTTTGTGTATAATTTACTATCAGTTTTTTGTTTGTCAGAGCAGACAAAGAGACTAAAAAGGAGCTCGATAAGCTCAAGTTCATCTGATCTGCCCATTGAATGCATAGGAGCCAAATAATTTTAAAAAAGGCCAAATGACACATTTTCAGACAAAATTTACAACAGGACAAAGCATCATAACCCTCAATAAACTCAGTGTGTTAATGAGGGCCATACTCAGCCATACTTCGGTCTGTCCATCAAATTCATGTTATCACTGCTCTTTGTATCTGCAAGTGAAATATGTGCTTGGGTTGGAAAATAGAGTTTCAAGGATATTATCTTAATAAAATCTTAATCCATCTAAATCCACCCATTTCTTTACGAATGCTGTCAATGTTTTTGAGCATGATTTGACTTTTTTAATCCAACAAGCACCTACAAGCGGCTAAATCTGCTTCTCTCTCCTGTTAAGTGGGGCATAAGGCACTGAAATAAACTGGTGGCACACAGGAGGTGATTTATGTTCTTATTGGAGGAGAAAATCAAATAATATGGGTATGTGAAGATTATGGGGTTTTAAACGTGTCCTTCTGCCAATCTACTGCTGCTATCTACAGCCTGAAGATGTGCTTATTGAATGCTCTGCAGAATCCACGGCAGCTTGTGTACATGCTCGCAAGAATTTAAGGAGAGAATACAAATACAGGTCCAAGCTCTTTTAAGAGACCCTATGTCAACACCAACACGAAGAGAGGAGCACACCGTAACTCCTACAACTGAAAACATGTTTCAGTTTTCTTCATATGGCTCACTTCTTGAAACAGAACTTCATTCTCAAAGTAATATGGACAAACCTCCAAACCACTTGGCAACTGTTCACAACAGAATTGAATTTCTCATTCATTTCATCAAATTGCAAATTTCTTAGAACATGTCTCAATATCTCAGGACATTTTTGAAAATGATTAAGTGCGGTTAGCACAGTTAGCCTACATTTATTACAATTTCAAAGTAAATAGATCTTGTTGATCTGATTGTTGATTCTCAGCCTAATTGTGGTTTGGCATTGCTTCATTTTATAAGTTATCACATGAAACAACAGTCTGATGGGGTGCTGGTTTGGCAGAATGGTTAGTAACCAGGCACATCCCAAATACATACTTCTGATGGCCCGGGTTTTAATCCAGCCTGTGGCCAGTGTGCAGAGTGTGTTAATCATGTTAATTACTTGGATAAAACCAGCCTAGTTTGCAAAATTGTGTTTTAGCACAATTGCAAAAAAAATGTAACAACAGCTAAAATGTCCCTAGCAGTATGAGTGCAATGTGTGCTGTCAGAACTTGGAGGCTTACTGTGTTACTATTTTTTTATTTTCAGTTATATACACAGTTGTACTAACCTGACAAGCCAGATGGACAGCTCCATATATCTGCCACAGAAATATTTCACTAGTCCATCTGGGTAGGAGCCCTTCAAATTTGTTTTCAGGGGCAGAACGCTTAAAAAAAAACACAAGCTTTTCATTGGATAATTGTTTTGCTCGTCACATTCATTACAGACCAACCCACATCAAGCAGGGTTGCCTCCTATAATGAAGCAATGTTTTCACTGAATTTATCATTATTTTTTTTCTTTCATAGACACATTTTATTTTATTATTTTGTTTAGATTGTCTGCTGATGCTGCTCAGTGATTTTCGAAGACTGTATGATGCGAAATGTGCCTGTTTGTTACTTGAAATGGCTGAATAAAGAATTGAAAAAAAAAAGTAGCATACATAGCGGCTAACTTAGCCGCTAACAGCTAACAACAGTTAATGACTGTTAGCTGTTAGCCCCTAACTTAGCCGCTAACAGCTAAAAACAGTAAATGACCGTTAGCCACTAACTTAGCTGCTAACAAATAACAGCCTTATACTATCGTCTCACACTAAATTGTAGCACACGGATGATTCATTTAACACTTAAACGTGACATGAACCTCGTCAAAGACAATCCCTACAAGTAAACTTCTGAGGAGGGCAGATTTCACCAAGTTTTACTTAGTATCTATAACGACAATAGGCTAATCAGCATGTCCGTTCTCAACTTCCGGTTTTCAACATCCGGTTGTCGTCACGTCCGCATTCTACAGCTCCTCTCTTCCCTGATTGGGCCGTTAAGAATTCAGCCGCACAAATTCGTTGGACAACGGAGGCTTGCAAGACGGACCTGCAGGATTTCAGAATCAGGCAGGTATGTCTGCTCTGCAAGGCTACAGTTGTACTCTGTTAGCCAGAGAAAAAAACAAGTGCAGTAATCACTGTCAATGAAGGACTGGGCTTAGATTGAGACCCAGTGGTCCTCTGCCAAGTGAGAAAACATCTAAACATTTTGACCTGCAGTGCTCACACAATGGCAAAAGGACGATGTATTTTGGGGGCACTAACTATTCATATGGGAGAGAAATTGAGGTTTGACATATCAGTGAAGTGCTTGGGGAGAGAAACGTGCTTTTGCAGGTGAACCATGGTGTTGTGCTGAACCATCCAGGTTATTCTGGCAAAAGCATCATGAGTGTTGAGAACGTATGCTCTGTTTAAAAAAAAAGAGCCAAGCAACTGAGAAGGTACTTTGCATTTTGGGGGCAGTAGCTATTTATATGGGAAAGCAATTTAGTTTTGAAGCACAAGTTAACTGTTCTGGGGAGAGATAAGAGCCTTTACGAGTGAGCTATTAGGGCTGGGTATTTCCAGCAACTTCACAATACGATACCTATCCCGATACTAAGGCCACGATACGATACATATCCCGATACACGTAAATTGTGAACATTAACTACGCTTTAAGCAAAATTCTTGACATGTTTAGTTTTTTCTTATAAGAAGAAAAAGAACAAGGATGAGTTTTAAGTGGTTCTACAACTTGAGAGACATAAATTCAGATCCTCAAAGATGGTAGACCTAAGTTCAAATTTAGAACATGTGCTTCATTATGTAGCTCGTCTTCTACCTTGAACTGTGCCACTGTTAACATTATCCAAAGTGTATTTACAACAACTGTCAAAATATTTAGGCCATATCGATTCTGTAGAATCCGTATCGATACACGTATCCCAAAGGAGTGCGGTACGATATTTCGCCATATCGATATTTTGAGCACAGGCCTATGAGCTATAGTGTTGTACTGACTGTAAGACTGTTTTGCCAAATGATCTTAGAATTTTGAGAATGTGATTTTAGTTTAAAGAAATGAGCCAAACCAAAGGAGTAAAACTGTAATATCCCTCAATGTAAAGTTTTAATATCTGTAGCTCTGTCAGTAATGTCCTTAAAATATCTAATCATATACAAATGGTGCCACAAGTATGAGAAATAATATAACAAAAACTTTCTTTCAGTCCAGGATTTGTTGAACAGCCAGGCTGAAGTTCTCCTCTGTGGTGGGGGGAGTTCTTCTCTAGTTGTGGTGATGAAATACTAAAAATTTTGAGCGAGGTTGGCATCACTTCTTTTCAAACTCAGCTCGCAGCGAGAAAGATTTTCAGCAGTCATTAATGTGAGAGGGAGAACATGAAAAAGCCAAAACCCAAACACCTTCAAATATTCACATCTGCTCATTTGGAGTTCAGACAACCAGAGAGAAGACCTCTGTTTGAGCTTCATGGAGAAGTCTTCAGCTTCCACCTGCAGCTGCAAAATCACCGTATCTGCTCTGAACACAGGAGGAGTTTTGTTTCTGAGGCAGTGATAAAGTTTTCAAGCTGTACGTGTTTCCCATCCTGCTGCTGCTGTGCCTCTTATCTGATGTTCAAATCAGTCTGTCTGGGGTCAAGACGATCAAATCACAACAGATACTTTCACACTACCTGACAAATTAAATCAAAATGGATAAATCAAGATCCAAACTTTTATTTGGACTTCATTTTAGTGACCTTTTACTATCGTATCATACAAAATTGTCCAATCTTAAGGAAAACAGTGAAAATGACCAATTTTACTGCTTTACTCCAAAATTAAACCCTGATATTAGAGAATGCAAGACGACACTGTGTAAAGAACATGCGATTAAAATGTGGTTATAATGTGACTCTCATTTCTGTCCTGTTTACCTGAAAGGGAAGTTAGTAAGAATCTGGCACTGAAAAAAATAACAATACATCTAACTCGGTGTTATCACTGGTAATATGTATAATTAAGCCTGACTTCTGTTTAAATCCTTCGCCCTCTAACATTTAATAGATAGAAAATAATTCATTTTATGTTTGTTTTTCATAAAAACAGTGACATCGTGTAATCAAATGGCAATTTCAAGGGCTAAAATAAAATAAATATTTAAATATTTAGTAATGTTGATTAGAACTGAAGTTGATCTGAGCAAAAAAGAAGTAAAGATATTAATCTGTTATGTCTTTTATAGCAGGTTTTGTGGGAGGGTGTTTTCGTCTTATTACCTGAAAGGGTTATTATTTACAAATCTGACACTACAAAAACAATAACAATGCATGGAAATCTGTTTGTTTTGTTACTAATGTATATTCAAGCCCCTGCCCTTCAACATTTATTATGTTGAAAATATGTCATTAATTGCGTGTTTTTCATCATAAAAACAGTGACATAATGTAATTAAATGGGTATTTAAAGGGCTAAAATAAAATAAAAAAATAGATACCTGGTAGTTTTGATTAGGACTGAAGTTGATTGAATGATTTGAGAAAAAAAGTTTTTAAAAATATTAATCTGTTATGATTTTTATGGCAGTTTAGGAAGAGTACATTTTTGTCCCCTTGTTACCTCAAAGGGTTGCAAAATTGTCCCCAGTTGCCCTTTGACCAAAAGTTGAGCAAAAAATTCCCTGAAAGTTAAAAAAATGTCCTTGTTTACACCTGAGGATTAAACAAAACAAAACTTTGCCCTCTTAAGGATTTTGCAAGCGGGTGACGGGGAGGGAGGCAAGAAAAATATATTACTGTATTACACTGAGCTCTAATGTGCTAATCAATGTTAACGTATTGATCATGGACCTAAATCAGACATAAAGATGACAAATGCATATTGTATCAACCAAGCTCAAAATTAAGCAGGTTAAAATAACTGAAAAGTTCTATCAAAACCCACCCACTATCCTTTGCTCTGCAGAGCATCAGTTATTAAAGGATGTGCTTTGACTTTGTATTGTCATTTAAAAATATCAAACACATAAAAAAGTGGGGGAATCACTTAACCCCAAGTTGCTCCCACTGCTGCATCAGTGGCATGTAAATGGGAATGAAAGAAACTCTAAAATCATCACTGAGTGAATATGAAAGAGTCAATTTGACCCACAGTGTGAAGCTAAAGAGTGCTTTATAAGCTCAAGTCCATTTACTATTTACCATCTTAATGCACTGCAGAGTGATGTCATGGTGGCTTCTTTGTTTTGTAAGAAGATGAACTTACAAGAACAATTACATGTACTCAGAATCTAAAATATTTACTGAAACCAGCGGTGTAAAAATCAAATAACACAAATAGCAAATATACCTATACCTCCTCTCTCTCTTTTTCTCTCTGTCTGTCTGTCTCTCTCTGTCTCTCTCTCTTGTGTGCACTCGCCCTTCCTTCAGGGTTATTCTGTGCAGGTTTTTGATGAAATGATGAAATGTTGTGTTGGTGTTTCAGCAGCAGGACCTTGACCTCTGTGTTAAATCTTTTAGAGTACAATGAGAGCTCAGACAGACTAAACAATCAGCTGCACACACACACACACACTTCACCTTCTTGCGTTGTGTATGTGAACAGCGTTTGTCATTCTGTGCTTTGAATTGAATTTCTTTTCCAGTGTCTTTGTTTTGTGTCTTCAAGGAAATGTTAACATAGAGCCAGAAAAGTCAAACTGTTGTTTAAGTCAAATTAAAACTACAGTTTTAAACACATTGATCTGTACTTCAAACTGAAACCAAACTAAATTAAACTTCCTAAAATCAGCAGACCATGACCCCGACAGGGATAAGCGGTATAGAAATGAATGAATAAAAATCTGAAGATATTTTGGTTAAAATTAGAGCTTATTGGGGTGCTGGTTTGGCGGAGTGGTTAGCAATGGGGCACCCCATGTACTTGCTTCTGCCGGTCCAGGTTCAAATCCCACCTGTGACCTGTTTGCAGAGTGTCTTCCCCTACTCTCTCTCCCCCTTTCACAGGCCTATCCACTGTCTCTCTCCTATCAATAAAGATACAAAATGCCCCAAAAATACATTTAAAAAAAAAAAAAAAAAAAAAAAAAATTAGAGCTTATTTAAGAGCAAAGAAATTTGTGTTATAAACAAGTAATTCCAGTAAAATGTATTGTTACTGTTATTTTAATTTTTAATTTGAGTTTAATTTATTGACTTTAATGAAATAGTGCTGAAAGGCCAGTGGGAGTATGTAAGTCTATCATCTTAAATAATAGTATATGGGTTCAGAGGTTGAAGAAAAGTGAACAAAAAAAAAATGATATTTGCGTGTGTGCATGTGCGTGTGTGTGTGTGGGGGTGTGTAGGTGGATGTGTGTGTGTGTTACCTGGCTGGAGCTTTCTTCATGTGCTCTCCAACAAAGGTGGCATTGGTCATTCCCATCAGAGTGTTAGCGAGGGAGATCACGGACAGGAGGTGCTGGGTGGTGACGGCCCTGGACACGCCGTATGTCCCCTTCCCCACGATGTCTGACAGAGTCAGCTTCAGACCCGTCATCAGGGACAACTGACGCAGCAAAGACTCCTGGGAAATAAAGGCAACAACATGAACAAGGCAGCTGATACTGGTATTCTTTTAGACTTCATATCTGACCCTGATGAGTCCGAGAACCAGACGGGTAGTTTACCTTGAAGGTGGGCAGCATGAGGGACATGTGTCCTCCTCGTGAGATGAGCCCAAAGGAGATGGGGCAGTGTGGTCTGAGCATGCCCAGTCGATCCAGACAGATACCATCCAGCTGTTCGTTCAGACCCCAGGCGTGCAGACAGGACATGAAGAGCTTGGCTGTGTCCATCGTCAGGTTGTACTCCAGTAGGCTCAGAGACTTGGACTTCTCTTCACGCCTCCTCATCTCCTCCTCCTCCTCTTCATCTTCATCCAGCAGGTGCTCCTTAATCGTCTCCTTCATTGTCTCTTTCACCTGGATGGGTGGAAAGACAGATATTCCAGTAATGCAGTGAAAAAACAAACTAGAAAGCACTCAGAGCACAAACCTCCCCCAAGGTAGCTCACATACTGCTGTTACATCTATAAGCAATAGTTCTATGATAAAGTTACCATCATAACCCTAAACACCCACACCTAGCAATCAGAATCATGTTGATAGTTATTAGTTAGACAGGTATTGAGCAAAAACATAATTCACAAATGGCAGTTATCTGGATCACCACCAAAATCTTAGCATTTTAAGTTTGGCCATTACCAACATCTCCTGAAAGTTTCAGCAAAATCTGTCATAAACCTTGCATAATCTTGCTTACAAACAGACAGACAAACAAACATACGCCAGCAATAACACAGTCTCCTTGGCAGAGGTAATGATCTATCAAAACCTTCTGATCTAAATGTTCAGGTCTTCCGTTTGTCGGCCCTCATTGATTAATCTGCTTTACAATGATGTGCAGATTTTGTTGCAGAAATAATCTTACACCAGTGTCTAGGCAACAGCCATGTGAAGATGTGATTGATAAATGCAGTGGCTGGAAATAATCATCTTTAATTTAATGCCCCACTAAACTTTCATAGTTGTGCCCAGACATTACAACCTGTAACTGACACTGTCACAGAGAGAAAGAAAAGAATATTTTTGTTGTTTGGACACCTGAAATTAGATGAATGGGAGTCAGGGAAAAATATAAATTACCAATTAAAGACAAATTTCCTTGAATGACAGTCATCTGTGGCCTAAACAAATATGTTTTCTTGACTATTTTAAATGTTCATGGATATCAGTATTTACACATAGCCCACGGGCAGCGCCTGTAAGACAGTTTAACAGTAAAAGACGTGGTTATAAAGAGGGGCGTATAGTTTATAATTATCAGAGCAAGGACAGTGGTGCATGGGCATCAATGTGCCCTAAAGGCATTTTGTAGTTGTTTAGAGAGGATGAATCCACTGGCAGATGAAAACAGCAGACTGATGTGTTATTCAACAACTCTTCAACAGCCTACATTACATCACTTTTTTAAGTGTTTGTTTATTTTCTCTTCATCTCAGAGTGTAGCCGTTCTCTCATTTTTGGTCGCTCCCTCTCCTCACAATGCAGATCGGACCATAGAGCTATTATATCAGAGTTAGTCTTCAATGTGAAAGGGTGCATTTAAAGAAAACAGTGGTCTGATGTTTCATAAATAAATCATAAACATTGCTGCTTTAGCTGAGCAGACTCCTCAATGGCTGAGCCCAGCACTGACTCACTCTGCAAATTTATGATGATTTATGACATTTCAAAGCGTTTCTGTGTCAGGACGTTGCAGTGCACCCACTTTTTGATTGTGAGCAACTTTGATAAATGAGGTCTATCGTGTTTTTGTACATACTGACCTGTTTGAAGATCTTATTGGCCAGGAAGGACCCCCCCTTGTCAGCCCCTGCCTGGCTCTTCTGCAGCGTCTCTGGAGACACCAGCGTGGGGTTCGGCCTCTGGGCTTCCTCAGTCAGCAGCTGGATGATGACGGCCTCCACGTCGAAGAACAACACGTGCATGTCGGGGTCCGTCAGGTTGGTCTTCATGGCCTGGACGACCAGGGCATTGTGGGAGTATTTGGACTGGTTTCCCTGGTGAAGACAAAGAGGAAATTAGAATTCAAGAGCAGAATAAGACGACTTTAAAAACATTGCTGACTATTAGTTTGCTATGTAGCTAATTTCTGCTGATAATCGGAACATGTTGGGCAATTTCCCTCAAAATGGCATCACGGTGTGAACTCAGTCATTACAGGGGACACTGCTTTTGCCTTGAACAACACTGATCAAGCTTTAATATTCACATATAAGAAATCTTTCTGAGAAATCCAGCCCGGACTGACAGAAAAAGTACTTTACAAAATAATTATTTAAATCAGTCGTCCCTTTAAGCGCAAACAATCACTGACACACACACACACCCCATTAGCTTTAATTGCCACCAATACCAACACAGCTCAATTTTAATTGTATTAGCAGAGACACCTGCATGGAGCTTTATGCAGAGCAGAGCTGTTTGTTTACATGTTAATGACTTCATGAGTGCAATTACACCGTGGTGATCTTATTAAAGCGAGGAAGAGAGGGGCAGAGGAGGTGATTTAGAGAAAATGAAACAACACTGGAATATTTTATACAGAAGATTTAAAAGTTAAATGTGCCGCAGCTCAATTTGAAGCCTGAAATGTTCTGGCGCCCATCAAGACCCCCATTCAACCATCAGACTAAAACTATAAAATAAATAACTGTCTTCTTGCTATTATTTTAGTGATATTTTTATTTTCCTGTTTCTTTGCTTTTATGTATAGCATATCATTAAGTCATGATTGGAAATTATCTTTAAAAATAAATTTTAAAAAAAGGGATTGTGCTTTGCCAGTGATTGTACCACTGTCTAGTATTTGTGATTCAAAATTCTTTTTTTAAAAAAGAAGAAAAAAAAGAAACTAGAAAGCACTCGGTGAGCGCAGACCTCTGCCAGCACCACAGTCCTCTCCCATATTGTGATTTTTACCATAAATATTAGTCCTACCTTTATTTCATGTAAATATTTAGATTCCTTCACCATGAAAACATACCATTAGCAATTGGTTTCATAATGATATCTATTTTAGTTCAGTAGTTATTCACAAAAAATGCATTTTTCATCATGGCGGATCCAGACGGTGATCCGGATCAACACCAACATTGAATCACTTCTTCTTTTTCCCATGCTGAACATTTCCTGAAAATTTTTATCAAAATCCATCCATAACTTTTTGAGTAATTTTGTTCACAGACAGACAAACTCTCCCGAAATATTTTTATCTTAATGTTTTGCACCCAAATAGGTTCATACGTGTTCCCACAAGCAGTAAACACCTTTATGTTTTGACAAGAAAATGTAGTTTCTTACCCTGAGAAATTCTTGATCAAACTAAAAACATAACCTGATTTCGCCTTAAAAATGTGTTTTATGATTTGCTCAAAAGTTTTGGCTCTAAAACTAAATACAATTTCATTCATGAGGAAAAAAAAATTCAAAGACAGAGGCAGATCATGGATAAAAAATAAGAATAAAAGATGTAGAACAGGTACAAAATAAACTGAAGAACTGTCTTATTTGTTTTTTCTAATGTTTTCTTCTTCAATAGTTTCTCCTTTTAGCTGCTGTGATTCTTTTCCAAATCCTAACTACACTTCCCCATGTTGCCTTTTCATGCTTCAGAAACGCTGATTTTAACCTTTGGTGACATTAAAGCTCATTGAATTGAGCTGAATGTGACCGTGTGAGAGACACAGAGACAAATAATTAGTCAGGGAGACATCTGACTGACCGAGGGACACAATACACCTGCAGCTGGGACACACACAGATGCTGTCAAGGCCGTGATGATGCTGCTGCACTGCTGCTTTAACACCTGCACTGTTTTTTAATCATCTATTTCAACTTGACTGTGAAACCAACAATTCCCATCAAGACTCATGACTGATCAATGGGCCTACACTGTAACATACATCAAGCTAATGAGGCTTTCTGACATTTTAACAGTGAATATAGAAGGACGGATTTGGAAATGCTTCTTTTTTAGATAGATTTATTTTTCTGTTTTTATGGTGACTGAAGCAGAACATTTTCTCTCAAATCCTGAGTGTCTGAGTGAGCCTGCTTTTCTCTGTTTGGATAGATGAACACTGCCATCTAAAGGCGGGCAGCCACATTACAGACAAATCAAAACAGTTTGTCCCAACTGCTGCAACACCAAAATGTCTCAGAGCAAAATGGTCAGCAGACCATTTTGACTACTCAAAGTTGCTTTACACCGCAAGTCACACCTACCCATTCACAGCCATTTGCTCTCACAATCAGTCACTGGTGGTTCAGAGTTTCTATGTCAGTTATCCATCAGTATCTCTAACACATTCACGACTTTTCATACCCATTTACACGCCACTGACGCAGCAGTGGGAACAACTTGGGGTTAAGTGTCTTGCTCAAGGTGCCATGTGTCGCTCAGAGCTGGGCTTGAACCTGCAACCTCCTGATCACTGACTAAGCGCACTATCCAACTGCGCCACAGACGCCCGACCAACTTTACTTATATCACTCATGTTGTGAAACACTCAAGAGCTGCACAGTGACTACATGCAGAAATAAAATAGAACAGATTATTGAAACAAAGTAAATAAGATAAAGCTAACATTCAAACATTGAATCATAAAAAGTAAAATCACAATATATGAACATGGAAAAAGAAATGCATATTAACTCACAACAATATGTTAAAAACATGAGAAAAACAAAATAGAGACCACACAACTCTCACACTGAATTAAAGGCCAACGACTGAAAAAAGGATTAAGGCCGAGATTTAAAAGCAGCAAAGGTGGGGGACATTGTGAAGAGGTGCGTCATTCCATACTTTCAGGGCCACAACAGGGACGGCTGTGTCCCCAGGAGTACATGTAAGGAGGTGTTACTTTATTTTAAGATTTAAATACGTACAATAAAATCTTAAATGAATCCTTAATTGGGCTGAAATGTTCCTGTGTCCTCAAAGCATGTGTTGGAAGCCTGATTTACACCATAAATGTAAAGTGTATCACAGTGTCCACATGTTAAGAGATAAAACAGGAATCACTCACTCATGCTACGCACAACAGCCACCATGGGGGACAGGAGTTAAAGAAGAGTCACAAAACAGGTCAAAACTTAGTGCAAAGATGCTAATCACCTGATAAAGCCAAAACAAGCTACACTGGAGTGACACCTGATTATTTCACACCAAGATTTCTCATGGATTCTTGGGACCCTCTACATGCACTATAGGTGACAGATAAAGGCAGACACACTCCCATGATGCAAACATGCACACAGTGTCCTATAGCTCCTGGGCAGTCAGCCAAAGGTCAATGTCCTGCAGGGCCCTTCAGGCAAACACACCTGGAGTTCAACACACACACACCTGACACACAAACGTGGAAACTCCCTCTATACCATGCCATGAAACAGTTTACACATCTTGTGTGAGACTTTTGTGCACAGATCTATATCAGAGCGTTCATCAAACCAGGACACACAGTATAATGATGTAGATCAATGCCAGAGACTCACATAGGAGCACAAAACTGAAACAACACACAGCTCTTGAAATTAAAGAAAAAAACACGCACGTTGTCTGTCTATTATTATCTCCACCAGGGAGGATACGTTTTCGCCAGGGTCTGTTTGTTTGTTTGTTTGTTTGTTTGTCTGTTATCTGTTAGCAAGATTACGCAAAAACCCCTGGATGGATATTAGGCCTGTGCTCAAAATATTGATACAGCAAATATCGTATCGCACTCATTTGGGATACGTGTATCGATTCGGATTCTACAGAATCGATACTGCCTAAATATTTTGACAGTTGTTGTAAATACACTTTGGGTAATGTTAACAGTGGCACAGTTTAAGGTAGAAGATGAGCTACATAATGAAGCATATGTTCTAAATTTGAACTATCATCTTTGAGGATCTGAATTTATGTCTCCCAAGTTGTAGAAACACTTAAAACTCATCCTTGTTCTTTTTCTTCTAATAAGAAAAAACTAAGCTTGTCAAGAATTTTGCTTAAAGCGTAGTCAATGTTCACAATTTACGTGTATCGGGATACGTATCTTATCATGGCCTTAGTATCGGGATAGGTATCGTGTCGTGAAGTTGCTGGAAATACCCAGACCTAAAGGATATATAGGAATAGTTTACCAGAGGTGTGGTTTGGTTCAAGCAAGAAGCCATTACATTTTGGTGGTGATCTGTAGGGATGTCCCGATCCGATATTGATCTCGAATATCGGTCAAAAAAACAAATATCGGATTATATCAGCCTGCATCCTAAATCTCCGATATTAGCACTCCGATACAAGCAGTCCATTCTAATATATTTATTTTTTATTTTATTCAGTCGTAGAATATGCTTATGTTTAAGTTCAACACAGTGGTTATTTTGCAATTGGTGAAATATGTTTTTGTTTGATTTATTGAGGTCACTTTTCAGGGTCTTCTAATATTTTTTATGAATGTTGTTTTAATTGTAGTATATTCTTATGTTTAAGGTTAAAATTTATTTAACCTATTGGTTAATAACAAATGGGTCAGTTTTTTTCATACCTACTATTGCTGACTACTGTTCTCTGTTTGAGCAGTCTGACCTGATCAAGCCTTTTCTTACGGTCCATACAACAAAATAGGTAATAAAAGTCTGTATGATTCCTGCTGATATCGTATCAGATTGATATCGGTATCGGCCAATACTCAAGGCTGCAATATCGGTATCGTATCGGAGGGGAAATAGTTGTATCGGGACACCCCTAGTGATCTGCATATTCGTCTGGATACAAAAACTTTAAAAAAAATTGTGAAAAATCCCAGAAGCTGACACTGGGCTGTATTTAAAAAAAAATCAGATCTCTGCCTCCACTTGATGGATTTGGTTCAAAATGTACAAGATCAGAATCAGAATCAGAATCAGAATCGGGTTTTATTGCCAAGTATGCAACACATACAAGGAACTTGACTCCGGCCGTTGTTTTCTCTAGTACAAGGAGGTAGACACAAACATGACATATAAACATGACACAGTAAAAATAAGATGAATAAAATAAAGTAGGTATAAAAAAGATAGTATATATAATATAACTCTATCATCAAGGTCAATTTTCATCAGATCCATCCCGATCAGATCCAGATTGATGTCACAAAAAAAACAATGTTTATAATGGTAAATTCCATTCATTTCTTGTCGGCTGCTGCACTACAGGAACTGTAGTTTATTTGCAAACTCAGGTCAAGGTTTTCAAGCCTGTTACTACACTACCCAGTCTCCCTTGCAATGCCAGCAGAGGAGTTCTCCACATGGACAGATATGAGCAAAGTTTCAGCTGTCATATCAGAGTGCGTGGTGATCCAGAACTGTATCTTAGCGGAGCTCTGCGCTCTCCTAGTGCTTTTCTAGTTGAAGCCGTTACATCGCTCTGCCTGCCCTGATGAGCAGGAAGTCAAACAAAGGGGCCAAAAAGGTTCTGTGTGGATAATACTGTTCATCTGTTGGAGAGTTCATCTAGTTCTAGTACAAACCATGTTTTGTTATTGCGTCTCATTCTGTGTTTGTTCAACAGAGAGGAGAAAAAGCTCTTGAGGTGCAACGCAGCAAGTATCCAACAGCCAGGACAATCGAATCACACAGCATGATGATTTACTGACTACTTCAAAGTTTGGACGAAATCCAAGTTTAAATTGATTGAAATTACTAATGAACATAAAAAGTACTTCCTTTACTCAAATACTAATTTACTGAGCTAACATGAACACAAAATAACTGGACCTCAAACGCATCATAAACAGGACGTGCATATGCAGCGTAGTCTGTTTAGCTCAGCTGATCAGCTTTAATCTGTTGGTCTCTGTGTGAATTTTCAACAGTTTTCAACAGGATGAATGTTTTTGACTAAAAGGGCTGAAAACAAAGTTTATGTGATTTTACAGAGCAGCAGGAGCAACAGACGAGCGGACGAGTGGGTGACCTGCTGACATCCTGAAGGTGAGTGTGGAGTCTAACCACAGGTGATTGTTTAGCTGTCGACAGGCGATGATTTAATCAGTTGATGAAACTTTAACAAATATCTCTCAGTATTCATCAGCTTTCAATCAATCAATCAATCCAGGCACCTCTGATAGTTTCTCTCTTCCCCTTTCAGTGTTTGTGAATTAAACAAAACTGTGTTTGAAGGAACAAAATGAAAAGATAACTTCCTTTTGATTCAGTCAGAGGGGCTGAGGTCCTCCTGACAGCTTATGGTCATGAAGGTTCTTATACACTATCTATGAGAGGAGGCTCCTGTGACCAGGAAAAGTGTCCAATGTAAGGACACATAAATCTCATTTTTGTCACTTTTTCCAAACTCATTATCACCACTAACCTGACATGCCACATGGACAGTTCCATATATCCACCAAGCACTCGCAGATTTGTCTGTTCTGCGAGGCTTTATTGTCAATATCAGTACTGATATGCACATATTTCTGCTCCTTCTATATCATATTATATCATCCCTTATAATCTCATAGTACATTTAAATATTCTGCCAGTATATGTAATATATAAACAATATGTATGAATGATATATTGGCAGTAGCTTTCAGCAGAAAATTAGATATCTGCCAATACCTGTAATTGACTTTTTAAACTATCATCTGCTGATACTGATATCCTGGAGATAATATTGTGTATTCCTAATCTTATGGATATGTGAAACTGTTCATGAAGTGTGTATTGAAAAGGACTGCCTTGTGCTGAGATCAGAGCTTTAACTTTTTCAATGCGCTTAAAAAAATTTGAATATTGGTGTCATGAAAGCCTCACACTAGGGCTGAACGAAAAGCGTTTAAACACTGCAATAAACTAATTCACAGCAGATACACAGCAGGACATGGAAAATCTGTCAGGTGACTTAAAATACGTTATGCTGCCATTACTTGTTTTTAATTTCTACAATAGAAGTCTGCCTGATTTTCAAAGTGCACACAGTGTGTTACCTTAATATAAAACAAAGCAGGCTGCAGATAATACTCATAACATACATAATGGTGTTAAAGGCTAAAACGTTTTTGAGTTGCTGTTTTTCTGTATGTAGCCTTCAATTTTACCTCAGTGTTTCTGAAGAACAGTTAATCAGTCTTGGGTGAATAGGTCCACAAAAGACATTTGGAAGGACTTTCAGTCTTTACAATGGTCTAAGCTGCTAAAGCAGCTGCTAAAACAGCTTTCAGAACTAAAAATTTGATGAAAAGACTTCAAAAAACCACAAGCTATAAAATTTCTTTATAACTTATAAAGAAATGTGTCCCTGCTCTGTGTGTGTGAGTGGGGCCTATGCTCAGTGTCAGAGGGCTGCAGTGTACAATGGATGAACAAGCAGGTTTAAAAGAATAGTTAAAGATCCAGTTAACATCCTAATATATCAAATACCCTCAGACTCAGTCCATCAAACCAACCAGCGGACAGGCTGAGCTGCACAAAGGAAACCTTAACAACAACAAACATCAGCTGTTAACACAGACAAGGGCTCGTACCAGCCTGGGAGTAACTCCTGGGTTGATAGTCTGACATTTCACAGTCATTATCCATCATTTCACACACCAGGAGAGCACACACTGACACTAAAACACACACCCACACCTGAGAAAGTGGATGGTTTTGACCCATAATTTGAGTAGATATGAAAGAGAAATGACTCTGAGGTGGAGGGTAAGAAGGAGAACAGCCGTGATGTGTTTTTGATAGAGCAGGGAGAAGAGATTGCAGCTGTTGTGAGTTGGCCTTTTCAGAAAAGAGCTGTGATTAAGGGCAGTTATGGCAGGAAAAACCCAGGAGACACCGACAATAAAAACCAACACACACACGCCCAGGAGACAAAGAAACAACAGAGAGGTTATCTGCTGGAAGGATAAAGAAGAGAAACCGGGACGAGAGGAGAGGTGAAAGGCGGAGGCAAACAGTCTCATACTCAGAGTGTAAAAGTCAAACTGAACCAGCAGCTGAACTAAACGCTGTTCAGACACTAAATAATTCAGAGCGTTTGTTTTCTGTGCCGGGAGGCCCAGGTGGGCGGGGTCAACTCCGTCAGGGCAGATCAGATCATCTGAGTCTGATGGGGGAGCCTTTGATCATAGCTGTCAAGTTTTGGATTTGAAAATAAGGGACATTTCCCGGTGAACAGCCCCACCATCCCAACCTAGCTTCAGTATCCCTCACATTTTAAGACAATTGTACAAGAAAATAAAATAAACACTTTGTTTTCTTGGTTTGTTCCGCTGTTGGCTCTAACCTCACGACAGCTGCCACTCAGGCCACTGCAGGTGGCAGTTCTCGTGAGAATTCTTCTTCTTCTTCTTCAGTTATACGGTGGTTGTCATCCATCATTTTGGTGGATTTCCGCCCCATTTTGCGACAAGGCTAGTGACAGAGTTCAGTTTTGAGAGAGAGGAATGTTTTTTGTTTATATTTTATAATGCGGGAAATTTACGGGAAAATTCTAATACGGGAAGATGGCGGGAAAGAGGGATAAAACACGGTAGTATCCTGGCCAAAACGGGAGGCTTGACAGCTATGCCTTTGATACTCTGAAGGGTTGAGGTGGACAGTCTGACAGAAACTGTAGTTTAAACAATAAAATGTAATGAGCTGTTCTTACAAATATGAGAGAAGAAAAGCTTAGTTGGTTCAGTTGCTTCCCACAAGAGGCTGTGATGAGACATTTAGTTCACAAGACAAGAGAGTTTTGAGTCACTGGAACAAGCAGGAGAGCGACTGAAACATTGATGGACCGTCTGTTATTAAATTGAAAGTCAAACATGGATTTGGAGTGACTTTAACTTGTAATCTTGTAATGAACACCAATGCAAACAGGGATGGGATGGGATGGGCAACTTTGGTTACCAAAAGGGCCTCATTATTTTTTTCTCACCGCATTCAGGCTACATCAGGTGCCATTTTCCTTCTGACAGGAGTAGCCTAGTATGTTCAGAACTGTAGACATTAACCTGTGTGGAGGGCAAGAGGTGGGAGGTCACAGTCACTCTGTTCAAGCCACAATTTGCTGTGATGGCCAAATTCATACTGCTGTTTTAAGGCAGCAGTGTTCGTATTGTGGACTAATTATTTTCGTCATAGTTTTCGTCATCAGCCTTTTTTCTCCTGAAAAAACTAGATTATAACGCTATATTAACTATAAGCTAAATTAACCAATATTTTCATCATAAAATAAAAACTAGAAGAAAATGTTTGACAGAGACTTAATCCAATCAGACCTAATTTGTTCATGTAGAAAGTAGAGACAAGTTAGGAATATATCCAATCACAGCTACTTTAGTTGTGTGAAAAGGTTGGACGAATTAAGAGGGACATTCAACCACAGCTACCTTAGCTTGATGGTGGTGGGATAAGTTAGGGAGCGGTCCAATCAGAGCTGCTCTCTTTATGAACTGATTTATTCATGTAGAGCAGGTTCACTGTTTGATGTCAGCTCTGGTATTGTAACTGAGATGCTCTGCCAGGTAGCCTAGATAAAAGGAGACTGCATTTCACACAAAAGTTCCATTTGTCTTCCATTTTGCCTTAAACTTAACACTTAATTTTTTAGTCGACAAAATTTACAGCAGATTTTGTCGACTAAAATGTTGTAAAATTTTATCAACTAAAACTAGACTAAAATAAAACAAGTTAGATGACTAAATTATGACTTAAACTAAAATATATTTTAGGCAAATGCTAGAACTAAATTAAAAAGTGCTGTCAAAATTAACACTGCAAGGCATAATATCTACAGTTCACCTCCACTGAGAATGTCCTGAGACAGAATAAGGGAGCGAGTTGATCCCCTCTTTGTTCCATCTCCAGAGGTGTTTTATTAATGTAAACAACTCTGGAGATGTAAATAAAGCAGAATCTCGTTGTGGTGCTTTTGCATAAAGGCACTGTAAACTGGGCTATTGATTCTCCTTCTTTGGTCCTTGTTCAGCTCAGCTGGCTCTCACACTCACCACAGACCGATTTCTCGTTCAGTCGGAGGCAACCCGAGACCTCCTGCTTTCAGACAGACCAGGGTTGGTTCCTTGGTTCACACTAGTGTTTGTGAGAGCTTTGACACAGCCCCAGAGGAACTGACTGTACCAGAAAAGCAAACCGCGTTCATCTGGTCTGGACCAAAAGTGTTGAAAAGTGCCCTATGAGCGGAGAAGTCCTGATGCTGTGGACTTTTTGTCTTGATCATAGAAGTGCTCTGTCACACAGAGGAGACATTAAGGGCGAGGGTGAGGGGGGCACTTGGTGGAGTGGGCTGTTAACAGACACTTACAATATCCCGAGTCTCTCGTCTAGTGTGGGCAGCCAAGGTTCAATTTACTGTTATTTCTGCTGCTTTAACCCACAGTCCTTGAACTGGATTTTTTGAACGCTTTAAAAAGGACGTTTATTTTGCAAAAGGAACCAATACCTCCTTAAAACCACAAAGTCTTCTCTCAGGGAAGAAACACCACACTTCATTTTTCCTGAAGAATTTGACATTTAAGAGGGTTCATCCTTCCCTTGGAGATCCCACTGGGTCTTTCTCTCTCTTACTCGCACACAAAAACACACTCTCCAGCACAAACACTGGCTGATGACCTTTAAGTTTGTCTCCAGCAGAGTTTTAATTGGCTGAAAACTTCAGCCCAGCTTTTCTCACCAAGATGATCACTTAGAGTGCGATTGTGTTCATGGAAAAGCACGAATGTATGGGAAGAGATTGTTTGTTATTTTCTAAGTAGTTTTCTAACCAGGAGCCAGAGTAATAAAAAGATTAAATGGGGAGGGCCGAGTTGGCTTTAAATCAACACTACGTCAAAATTATTATTCAGTAAAGAGAAGTTGACCAAAAATGAACAATTATTCTCCAAAAGCCCTCATGACTCAACATTCACGGCTAAGATATGTGAACATTTCCAAAGCTGTAAACTGTCTGCTGCTTGGCCGTACCTTGTCAGCGTTGTCAGCAGCCAGCAGGTTGGTGGCGAGCGTCTGCAGTTTGTGTTGAGCCATGTTCTTCAGCGCTGCCAGGCTGCGCCGAGTCATCGCCTGCTTCAGATTCACGGCTGAGTGGCTGAGAGCGTCCACAGTGGCCGGAGCGAGCTCGTCGCAGGCGTTCAGGATCTCCACGGCCGTTATACCCATCACACAGCGGTCCAAGGCTCCTGAAAACAAACATTACACGAGCATTAAACCAGCAAACAGAGCGAAGTAGCTGACCAAGAATCAATGTCATCTAGTGCATCACTGAGCTTCTCTTGATCCAAAAAGATCAATACTTTGAATCTGGTGAATTCCTGACATTTCTCCGTGGTTTCTCCATCAAAACAGGTTTACAACCTAGAGGAATTGAGCAGCTTTGATAATTTAGGTTCACGTTTCATGTGAGAATAGGGATGGGAAATATAGCCCAGAATAAAATCCACTTTTTTTTCACCCATTTATAATTTTCAATTGATTTTTCTCTCTAAAAAATGGTACAAAGAATTGACACGAGTCAAGTTTTGCCTTAATATTTCAAAATATATTCAAAAACTGAACAGAACTACTCTCTTTCAGTAAGAGTAGACGTTGATCATGTGGTCATCAGGCTTGTCTACATAAACACTGAAAGCTGAGCTATTTCCACAGTAAGTTAACATGAGCTCTCGAAACAGGATTTAATCTCATAGAAAACAAATAAAAGCCTAAACACTTGCTTGTGCAGACCTGACAGGGCCTACCATCATGAAAAATGTATATTTTGAATATTCATATTTTGAAACATTGCAACGACTTACAACTGGAGTAAGTCAAGAAAAAAATCTTTAAATTTTAAATCTGCAGAAAATAATTTGATTTAATTTATTTAATCTATACATGTCCCATCCCTTTGTTGGACTCCAAAGCCTTTCTGATGCCACCTCTACGTTAAAAAAAAAAAATACTTCTACAAAAGGATCTCATCGTCCCAAGGTTCACATGTCAACATAGAGTCAAAATAAACAGCCAAAAGATTCTGTATTAAAGGAGACAGAAGTGTTCAGTTGTAATTTAAATGTCAGGCTGTTGCTTTGTTATCTGACCAGCATGGAGGACCATTCATCACTGAGAGGAGCTGCAGCACAAGCTTGTTTCCTCCTCTCCTCTTTATAGCTGATCAAGTTTTCATACAATGACTGCAACAAAAATCAGAGATGACTGAGTCCCTGATTGATATTTATGTAAACTCACATACCTACGGAATGTGTTTCGGCATGTAGCCATGGTCGAGATGACCTGGTGAAATTCAAACTGAGCACCAGAGCAGAGAAGAGGAGATTTAGGGGACTTCGAATGTGGTCTAGTTGTTTGTGCCCGATGGGTTGGTCTTAAGGCTCATTTATGCTCAACGTTAAATATGGATTCAGATACGGACAGAGCTCTCTGTCCGTGCTTAGCGTTCTTTTCGTCCGTATTTCTGCACGTATCCTTGAAGCTTAAGGATACGGGCCAGACGGAGCAGTACCACCGGAAACCGTGGAGGCAGTGTTGCTACTGTCACTCTGATACTCATCTCTGGAGAGAAATGAAGAAGAAAATGGCAGAGCTCTTCAAAGAAAAGTCATGTGAGCTGGTACGAAATCACAAACATATATATAATGATGTTACTTGTCCGGGACACCACGACAAATTCAAACTCCAAAACAGCTGGGAGGAGATCGAGAGGGAGCCAAATGTTAGCTCGTTGGATGCAAAGGAGAAGTGGAGGTCAGTGAGAGACAGATTCGTTCCCCCTGGTGGATGCAATGGTCAACATCCATCGCCAAAGTAAAAGACACATATGTGCGCAGTGACGGGACCATCGTTTGAAACGGACCGTACTTTTTCATGCGTTTGACGAGCATAAATGAGCCTTTAGTGTTTCAGGCACAACCATCTGTAGGATTTACAGAGAATGGTCTGCTAATCACGTGTTTCAATCAACTCAAATAGTCAAGGCATTATTGAGAGGAAAAATCTATTGTTCCTAAATCATTTCTTCATTTCACTCTCAAACAAAAAGGCATTTCCAGAAAGATCCTTCATATGGCTTAAGACAGAACTAGGCCTGGGCAAAAAATCGATAAGATTTAAAAATTGAGTTGGAAAGTCAAATTGATTTGTTTTTCCTGAAACTGGAGTTTAACGATTTTTTTTCAATTCAATCCGTTCATTTCACATTCGCGAGGACCCGAGGCTTTCCATTGTGCACTTCCTGCAGTTTTTTCACTCTCCTTCCCCCGAGACATCACGCGCATAAACAACATAGACAACGTGGCGGCGGCCATTACTGGCGAGGAGAAAGAGGGGCTCCTGCCCAGGAAAGGTCCCTCAACGTCCATAATTTGGAATTGGTTTGGTTTTGCAGCGTCTGATGAAAACCAAACAACACCTAGTTGCGAATTGTGTCTGAAGGTGGCGGTCGTCGGTGGTAGTAGCACTTTGTGTCGACTTCTGTATTGACTTTTTGACCTGGAGGCACTTAAATGTATATTTTCAGTATATATAAATGTATATTTTAAAAATAAATTCACAGTGAGAAGTTATTTCATTTCAAATGGGGCGAATCAAATCGTGGAGTATTTTTTTTTTAAACAAAGATTTTTTTAGGGGTGTAAAGTCGTCCAGCTCTAGACGGAACACAAACAAATAACAAATCATTCGAAAAAGATAGACTTCTCAGGTGCTTTTCATCTGTAGGAATAATTTATCATATCTATTTTATAATGCTGGAGAAACAACCAACATTGAACAGCAACAGCCATGATTATCATCATTTTCAGACAAACACTAACTTTCTTTTCTTGATCTTCAGTGTGGTGAAGTTTTAATTATTAGTCATTTGTCTGGGCTATCATTGAACACATAATGCATCCAACATGCTGCTCCTTCAGGCCCATTAAGATTTGCTCAGTTTGGTTTGTCAGTCATCCTGACATTTTTACCAAAGACTTCAAACTTGATCACAGTGAAAGAAACTTTTGAAAAAGTCTGGGTGGTTTTTCATGGATGTTTCAGTAGATGTTGTTCATATTTCTTCACGAAGAGATATATTTTAAGTCTATTGTGGAGCAACCACGTTTTTTCAAAAAGGTGAAAAGGTGAGACATGTTCGACTTAAAGAAATGCACAATGCTGACGTGCTTAGAGTTTATGTCCTCCCTCCTTCAAAACCTGAAGGATGTTTAGAGAAAATTAGGTTCTTTAACAGCACACGCGAGGCTCCATTGCCTAAGTGATACACCGAAACACTCTGATTTCAGGTTTGGCAAAAGCTGCATAAAGTTTCTCCCTCCTCCAGTGTCTGGGACTGTGAGTGGGTGCATCTTGCTGCCTCTCCTGTCCTCTGTAGTATGGTTTCTTGGCAAACCTTCAGCACATGATTGCTGCTCAAGGCAGGAGTCTCCCCCCTGAGTGATGATTCAGGGGCCAAAACACAGCAGAAAAGAGCAACAAGGTATGACGACTGTTTCTGCTCAAAACAAAATACAATGAAAATCATGTGCGAATATTGAGCTGTATTTTATTATTATATTTTACTGAGAATTGTTGCATCCCTCATGTATAGATAGCTCAATCACTTTATGTTTTTAGCTATAGTATAGTCTCCACTAAACCAAGACTGAAAGCGTAAAATTCAAAGTGCAGGGTTTCAAACACCAACTTCTTATTCTTATTTGCAGGCTGTGACTTCATCATGGCCTCCTTCTGTCTGTGCTCTCAGTTTTTATCAATCTCTCTCTTCACGTCCTTGCTCTCTCCTTCCATTTATATCAATCTTCCAATCTCTCTCGCTCTGTCTCCCCCGCCTCGGCGCTCACTATCATCATCTATTGTCTGCTGAATATGATTCAGGTCACAGATAAAGACTTTCTCCGTCTCCAACTGCAACAATCTCCAACCTTTACCGCCAGAAAAAAGCTTTAGAGAGACATCATTAGCTGCAGACGGAGCTGACATCAGTGTCGGCGCAGGTATCGAGTGAGACGAGAAGAGCTACCTGTGTGTGTGAGAGAGTGTGTGATTGTGTGTGTGATGAAGGGCCTGTGAGCCATGGCCCTATTACATGTCCAACGCCTGAGTACACACACACCTTCCTTAATTTCACACTTAGCTACCCTGCAATCTCGCAGCACTACAGCTCATTCAGACCCACACACACTCACACACAGTGTTTTCCAGTGGTTAGTCATCATTCAAGCTAACGCTGCCCCCCGCTGTGCCTTATACATGTTTTCTACAGATTGGGTTGCTATGGTAACAGCTAAAAAAGGCCGGAGAATGCAGAGATGTCTGATGATAGGAGAGAAATTTAAAGGAGTAGTTCAACAAATTCACCATTTTAGTGTGACCTGGCATCCTCAGTGTCAATAAAACTCTTCTTCTGGGTGATGAGTTGGGTCCCGGGTGTTGTTAGCCTTGCTTAGAATCAAAACCAGGAGAATGGTAAAAGCTAGCAAAGATCTGCTGAGGCTGACTGAGGCTCACTTAGAGAATTTTCTCCTTCTTCATCTTCAGAAATAATCTAGTCCACACAGAAATGCAAAGACGCATTAAAGCTGTGTTAACTGCTGTCTTTTACCAAGTTATAATTTCCAAGAAAAGCAGCTTATTTCATTTTCTAGTGTGTGCGCACTGTCCATGGCTACTGATTCCCATTATTCCCAATGTTTTCTCCAGTTTTCACCCCTGATATTTGCTAATATTCACTAATAAGCAGACATAATATTGAGTGCAATACCCAGTCACATATGCTCTACTGTCAAACTGTGCTGTCATATCATACTCATGCAAACATTGTTCATGATAATAGTGTATTCTTTTTGGCCTAATTCATAGTCTCACTTTACTTATTTTATTTAAATTTTCCTTCATAAAAAAGTTGATACAGCTTAAATATTCTGCAATTTCAACCTGCTTACTGAATTTATTTACTACATTTTTATGCTCTTGTCCATTTAATGTCATAATCTTCCTACTGCTATACTGTGTATAAGGGCAACTGAAACATCGGAATTCCCCCATGACGATTAATTATTTCTGAGTCTCATTTCCATTCATGGCAGTTTTACGGTAACTGATCATTGTAAAAAATGTCCAAAAATGACCTCTTGTGTGCACAAGCTGACGATCAGTGGAATGTTAAATCTCGTTTTTTATGACCACATTTTGACAGGTGTGGCTTGAGGTTTTTCCGCATTTCTTCAAAATAATGATAAGAAACACTTCCCTGAACATCTGACAGCAATGATACAGTATCTGCTCATACTGTAGAAGTATAATTCAGCCTTATCAGATTTTTTCCAATAAAAAATGATATTTTATTCAAAGAGTGAAGAAAACAAGGTTTTTCCTGCGCTGTGGAAACAAGCATTCAAAAGGAGGGTCTTCCAGCCCCCCCTTAAAGTTCTTTACCTGTATCCATTTGCCAGACGTAGACGGAGCCGTCAGAACACCCCACCACCAGGTAGTCGTCTGCTGGCCGCCACTTGATGACTTGGATGGGGAAAAGGTGTCTGGACGCCAGCATGATGCACTTCCTCTCTCTGAGACTGAGCAGACCCACGGAGTGATCGCTCGCCACCGAGCAGACGCAGTGCTGCACCCGAGTCTGCAGAAGAAACACGGACACTTAGTTTTGTTTAAATGATTTTTTCCCCCAAAAAATGGGGGAAAAATATCCCATAACTGAACATTGGGCTGTATTTAAAAATCATATTTCTGCCATCACTTGATGGATTGGTTCAAAATTTAAAGGATAATATACAAAATTCTATCATCAAGGTCAATTTCATCTGGATCAGATCCAGATTGATATCACAAAAAACACTGAAGTTAAAACATTAAAACATTCATTTCTCCTTTGCTGCTCGTTCTGCCTCCTTAAGTCATTATGGGAAATGTAGTTTATTTGCAAACTCATATTAATGTTTTCTTTGTTCTATGTCACTACATTATCCACCCTTGCATATCGAAGCTTGTAGTGATCCATAATTGTATTTGGCAGAGGTCTGTGCTCTCCGAGTGCTTTTCTAGATTTGTTTTAAATATCATTGTGGGTGGGATTTGGTCTTGAATTCAGTCCATGCTGCCATTTCTATCAAAATTCCACTCTCTAACTCTCAAGCGAAAGCAAAAATGTGAATTTTTCCATGTCATATACAATATACTGCTAAAAGTATTCGCACACTCATCCATATAATCAGAATCAGGTGTTCCAATCACTTCCATGGCCACAGGTGTATAAAATCAAGCACCAAGGCATGCAGACTGCTTTTACAAACATTTGTGAAAGAATGGGCCGGTCTCAGGAGCTCAGTGAATTCCAGAGTGGAACTGTGATAGAATGCCACCTGTGCAACAAATCCAGTCGTGAAATTTCCTCGCTCCTAAATATTCCACAGTCAACTGTCAGCTGTATTATAAGAACGTGGAAGTGTTTGAGAACGACAGCAACTCAGCCACAAAGTGGTAGGCCACGTAAACTGACGGAGCGGGGTCAGCAGATGCTGAGGAGCACAAGGTAAAGAGGTCACCAACTTTTAGTCAATCGCTACAGACCTCCAAACTTCATGTGGCCTTCAGATTAGCTCAAGAACAGGGCGCAGAGAGCTTCATGGATGGGTTTCCATGGCTGAGTAGCTGCATCCAAACCTCACGTAACCAAGTGCAATGCAAAGTGTCGGATGCAGTGGTATAAAGCACGCTGCCACTGGACTCTGGAGCAGTGGAGATGCGTTCTCTGGAGAGACAAATCGTGCTTCTCCATCTGACAATCTGATGGATGAGCCTGCGCTTGGCAGTTGCAAGGAGAACGATATTTGTGGGACTGCATTGTGCCAAGTGTAAAGTTTGGTGGAGGGGGATTATGGTGTGGGGGTGTTTTTCAGGAGCTGGGCTTGGCCCCTTAGTTCCAGTCAAAGGAACTCTGAATGCTTCAGCACACCAAGACATTTTGGACAATTCCATGCTCCCAACTTTGTGGGAACAGTTTGGAGCTGGCCCTTTCCTCTTCTAACATGACTGTGCACCAGTGCACAAAGCAGGTCCATAAAGACATGGATAACAGAATCTGATATGGATGAACTCGACTGGCCCCAGCCCGACAGAACATCTTTGAGATGAATTAGAGCATCCTTTTCATCCAACATCAGTGTGTGACCTCACAAATGTGCTTCTGAAAGGATGGTCAAAAATTCCCATAAAAACTCCTAAACCTTGTGGACAACCTTACCAGAAGAGTTGAAGCTGTTTTAGCGGCAAAGGGTGGACCAACGTCATATTGAACCCTATGGATTAGGAATGGGATGTCACTTAAGTTCATATGAGAGTCAAGGCAGGTGAGAAGATACTTTCGGCAATATAGTGTATTTCCCAGACAATGTCCACTCACTGTCTAGGCCTTGGGGGGTTACATTTGGAGCAGTTCCTTGTCAAGGTCTTTTTGGTAGCAATTTTCAATATTTTAAAGAGGCAAATGTCTTTCTTTTCAATTTCTTCACCAGGTATAAGTCCCAGATATACAATTTGTAGATGCCCAAGTACTTTTATTATTACGTTTTCTTAACTTGAAAACTTAGTTTAAGGTTCCTGAAATCTTAGTTTGAGGTTCCTTCAATCTTGTATCAACAGACAACAGCTGCTAAACATTGGTATCCAAATTTAAATATGTCACAGCAGCAAGAGCCAGCTTATTTCTGTGGCAACAAAACATCTCTTAATGTCAGTCCAACAGAGTAAGGTTTTCACAGCAGTTGTTTTTTTTATCTTTGCATTCAGCATTTGACCCTGACAACACAAAGCCATTAAGGCTATATCCGTAGCAACTGCAGTGATGTTATCCCCCTAACATTTTAATAACAGACCACTCTGTCATTGGCCTTATTAGACACCAATTCAAAAGGAAGATGAGCAAAGCCACAAACAAAAAACACAGACTGACGAAGAGGAAGACACAAAGAGTGACAAGTCATGTGATCTTACGCTGCAGTTCTCAGGCGGGACGATGAGCTGTGTGATTTCGCCTCCATGGACGCAGAAGATGTGCTTCATCTCTCCGGTGAAAATGTCCCAGACAATGACTGAAAAGTCGACTCCCCCAGAAACCAGAGAGCGTTGGTCATAGCGAGGAGAGATCTGGTACGGGTAGAGGACGCAGGTCACCTTGTTCCTGTGACCTCTCAGGGTGCGATGAGGGGGCCAACCTGCAAGTGGACAAACAAAACTCAAAATGGAGGGATGGATGGGACATCTGATGAAGGCTGTTGTGTGACTCCAGAAATAGGATTAGCTTTTATTCATCAGTCATTTTAATTTCATTTTGACAGAGGTGACTCTGGATTGTTAAAAACGCAGCAGGGCAGACGGGTCATTTTGGGTCTTTGTTTGAAATTAATAATCTGTTATTGAACATTACGTCTTGACTAATGATTATAATAAACTAAGTTAATGTTTAACAAGCAACTTCTGTCTTCTCTGCGATAGAAGAACATCTAAAGAGGCATCAGGTTTTCTAGTTTGTACGTATAAAGATGGTTTTGGGCTATGGACAGGCAACAGGACTTGGATGGATGACCCGATCTTGATCACCAAGTCGCGTTCAGTATGAAAGCACCTTAACAGTAAAATATTGGTATTTTATGACATCTGGTTCCTGTTTTTAGCTGTACTGGAACTGTCAGGTATCATATTAAAAGGGTCTTGCAGATAATGGTGTGAAATGCATAAACAGTCTTCCCAGGAGTTGGATGGACAGTAATGCACTCCAGAGGGTTGGTGATGCTGTTCTGTACAGAACTGTTTCTTTAATATTTATCAATCATACTCTGATGCTTCAACTCGCCTTCAAGGGAAGCATCAGTTTGAGTTTTTTTAGGTTTCCTTTACTGTTCTATTTGTTAGTTTGATGGGTTTTTATTCCCTTGTGAGTCTGTAAACTGTATAAATCTAAACTGAAAATCGATGCTCAACAGATGATCCTGTTATCTCCAGCAAACACTCCCAAAGGCAAAGTTTGTTTTTCTGGTATTTAAAATAACAACAGACCATAAGAGCTCTGGCATGTATTTCATATTACTGATAATATGATGTTGAAGGAGGCCTGGCTTCTGCCTAATGGATATCTAGTTATAAATATAGTTAAGGAAATCTCTTTTAAGCATATCCACAAGTGTCATCCTGCTAAAATCTAAAAGACTTAAAAAGGAAATCTATGTGATTTGTAGCTCTTGTGATTTATTTTCCGAGACTGTTGTCTCAAGTTTATGTGATTTTATTTCTGATAGTATTAATCTTTGCTGCAAAAAGCAAAAGTCACTGGAGCTGCGACTGCTTTAAACAGTTTTCTAAAAATCTTTTTGTATTTTGAATCGTTGTTCTTCTGAAAAGAAAAAAATACTTGTTTCATTGTATTTAAAACCATTATTGATACTGACTTTATACATTTTTTCTTTGATGTTTGTGTTTTTCGTGTTTGTTTGTTTCTGATGCCAAACGTTTTATAGAGACATAAACATGATGACATCAAGTGATGGGACATTTGTTCTGTTGGTCACACTCCTTTTCCTTTGATTATTTGACACTGGAACGTATTTTTTTATAAAGGAGGATTAGGGCCATAATTTAAAAAAAATGTTTATAAAACAAAAAGGTAGGTTACCAGAATAAAGTCAAAAAGTAAAAGGGTAAAGTTCAATATTTCAGAGAATATTCTTATAAAGTTACAAAAAAAAAACAGGGAGAAATTTTGTGAAAACTTCAGATCAATATAAGCATACCTTAATCAAGATTCTCATTCATCCAGGTCATGGTTATTTTAAATATTCAAAAACGAGGCAACTGGACCGGACTGCGTTGAATTTTGGGAAGACGTTTCGCTTTTCATCCAAGAAGCTTCAGTGATGAGAAGTGAACATCTTTCCGAAACTCAACACAGTCAGTTACCTCATTTTTGAATCTTCAAGTTAATCAAGAAGACGCGTTAATTCCATCCTCTTTACGTAGGTGGATGGCTGCTCTTCTGGTACAACCAGAAAAAAGTTTGTTTTCGAGCTTAGTTTAAAAAGAGTTATGACTTAATTCTCATAACTTTATGAGGTTATTTTTGTAACCTCGTGAGATTTATGCTTATAACTTTCCTTTTTTTTTTAACATACTTCTGTTTTCTTTTTTCGTGGCCCTAATCCTCCGCCATATGCTTCGTATTTATCATAACAGTTAAACCAAGATATTGTTAATAATATTTAATAATGTAATCTACACTTGGATCATTTTGTCAGTCGTCATATTAGCATTTGTCTTTTCCTCTGACATGTTGTTTGGTCCCCCCCCTCACCTCTCCTGAGCATGTGCTCGCCCTGCAGAAGCTGGACGATGGCGGTCTGAGTGGCGGGAACCAGGATGATGCTGCCATCTTCTCTCCCGCAGACCAGGCGACCCTGAGATGGGATGTAGACACTGGCCGTCACCTGCAGGCAAAAGAACACAGTCAGGAGCCGCCGAGTCAACAAGTGGATTTACCTTGTCATTTTAGATTGGGATAGCTGCGAATAGTAAAAACGCTGTATCACAAGCACATACATGGTTTAGGAAGGATATCAGCAAAGTGAAGTCAGAGTTTTTTGATACTCTTTAACTCTTTCAACTTTTTTTCTTGCACTAAATTGAACTTAAACCTTCTTCAACCTCCGACTAAACTCTAACATCTACGTAGCATCACAGTCACAGAGTTGGTTTGATTCAGGTGAAAGGTGCAGGGGCATAAGTATATTCAGACTAAAAAATGTAATAAACACTTAAACTATTTACAGGACTGCATCGCCTACTTCTACTCTGACAGTGAGAGACCCCAAAATTACCTAACATTTCAGAAAGTATGAAAGTCTGATCTGAAAATGATTTCACTGTATTAAAACTAAGATTTATCAACTCGTGCACTACAGTCTTCAGACCTTGATGGGTTCCTCTTTTCCCGGCAGGACGCTGAGCTGGTCGATGATTCCTGCAGACACGGGCGTCAGCTTGTCAAACGCCTCCTGGAGACTGACGGTGGACGACACCAGCAGCTCTGAGCAGAGAAGAGACAACACCACAAACCACAAGCTTGTTATTAAAGACAGAGGCTGAGAGAAGTTTTAGTTATGATGGTTGAAAGTTCTGGTTAATTAATTTCTGTCTTCTCAGAGAAGCTCAGTGAGCGGCTAAGATTTGGTTATAAGAGGTGAATTCAGATTGAAATTCTTTATTCTTGTTGAAAATAATTGTCTAATAATATTTTCAGTTTCAAAAAAGCTCTCAAAAAACTTCTAAGATACTTATGTTTTCTTGTTTCTTCTGACAGGCAGTCTAATAAGGTGTAAAGAAATGTATATAAAGTATTTAAAGGTGTTATGAGGAGAATCTATGAGGCGACATTAAGACTCTGCTACCCATAAGCACGCGCAGGGACTGTCATAATGCTACATTCCATTAGCCTCGGAACTGGTAGTGACATTATCTCCAACTTATCAGCGTTCCACTTGAAGTCAGAAAAAAACATGCCGATCTACCAGGCTATTGTTAGCTGTTGTTAGCACGCCCTGTGTTGTTGGATGAAGAATGTGATTATCACTATGGCAAGATTTTTGTAAATATAAGTCTAACCATACTATGTATACAGCTGATCTAGAGCGACACACCCCAGTCAGAAGGGCAAATAAATTGATTATTACAGGAGCTAAATAACTGTTCACACTGGGGGCATCCATCTCCGATTGTCAACTCGGGGGTGGCGAGGTTTCACCGAGTTCCCAGTAGGAAATTCCGACTTTGAGGGACGTTCCAGTTGCAGTTTCCTACTCGGAACTCGGAAATTCCTACTTCTGACAACAACTGGAACGCACCAAAAGACGTGAGAATTTTTGGAAAACTTAGTATCATAGTTTTGTAGCCGGCTATATATCGCTACTTACAGCCCAGTGCTCCAAGACATGTCTGAATAATATAAATTTGCTCTAGTTTTTATTGTCTTGTTCCCAAAGTTGAGTATCCAGGCCAGTCCAGCCCTGTCCGATCCGACCGCAAAGCTAAGGAATAGCACTTATAGATAACCTATTTTGATGCTATAAAACTCATCTTAAAGTGTGTATTTTGATCAGGCATATATCTAAAAGTGAGATTTTTTAGTAATTACATGTCCTCATAGCATCTTTAAAGAGAAAAAAATAAAATATGAGCATCCTATGTTATGTTCTTATTATGCTCAGTCTCTGTTATTGAATTTCACTGATTTCCACAAGAAACACATTTAGGTAAAATCACTCTCTAAATCTCAAGACCGAAAACATCTTAAGCTTTATTTAAATGTAATTTAACATTCATCTTAAATATAGTTAATGGGGTGCAGAAGAAATACTGTGTTCACTTGCCTCTGTGACAAACTGGAGCGGTTTTAAATATTTCTCTCTATTCATTTGAACTATTCCCACAAATTTCCAAAAATGACTAGTCTTTAAATTCAAGAATTCTTTTAATCGTATTTATGTTCAGCAAAACAGAAACAACTAAAAGCACACACTACTCAACCAACCGTGCTCAATATAACAAATGTATGGTATGCGATTAGGAAGTGCATAGGTATTAGTTATTCTTTGTCCCAGTTCAGTCCAGTTTGGGGAAACAGTTCATTTGACCCAGGCAGGCAAGGTGGTGGATTTTAAATAAGGGCGAGAAAAGGACTTAAAATATCTGACCATTTCAAAGAAAATGTTTAACTGTAATTTGAGGACATACATCTTTAACATATGATATCCCAGGAAAACATTTCTTGAAATATTTGCGATTGAGAAGTTTCATTTCTTCTATGCAAAACCAATCACTAAGAATTCCACCATTTTTCTTTTTTAAAAGAAATTATGATCAATGACTGCAAAAAGTAAGACTTTGATCTCAGTTGGCTTATGTCTGCTTCAACTGAATCCTCAATGCCCAGACTTAAAGTATGGAAATTAAACTTAAATGTGAACATTACAAACAATGAATGGAACAAGATCTGTAAGAAGGCGCAAACAAACACAGCCGATACCAATTTGAAGATTCTTCAATACAACTGGCCAATGCAGACTGATATTACTCCTGGTAAATTACATAAGTATAACAATAATATATACTCGACATGTGTTTCAAATGCATGGATTTTCAAGGAACACTTACACATTGCATATGGGAATGTGTTGAAATCAAAACATGTGGAGGAAAGTGACTGACAATATAAAATTAATTTTATCTGTAAATATTCCATAGAACCTAAAGTGATATTGCGGCACATACATTCATCAAGCCTCAAGTTAATGAAAAAAGAATGTAAGTTTGCAGACTTATCTGTACTTCAGGCAAAACGACTGATTGCTATCAATTGGAAGAAAACTGTTGACTTTGAATATTATGTCTATGGAGAGAATAACATATATTCTGAAAAATAAGTTACAGTTTTATGAGGAAATATGGAAGCTATTTGAGGACATTAGGAAAAATGGGGACATAGGAGAGCTTCTGCAAGAGGGAGACGGAGACTAGGATAGATGGAGAAGGGAAATTTAGCAAAACGCTTTGAGCAGGATTAAAGTATTTAGTTATGGTTTTAATTTCTGCATGTATGAATAAATGCACGGATGTATTGCTTCGTGTAACATAGTATTTGAAGAGAGTAGCTGATGCTCTCTTTGAATGAGGGTGGGTGGGGTGGGTGTCAAATATATTCGCTAGTTTGTATGTAAAATGTAAATTATTAACAATGTGCTGTCTGTAAATTCATTGTGGACTATACTACAAAAATCAATAAAAACATTGTTAAAAAAAGAATCATTTTAAACCTGGTGGGTTTCATGTATTAGATTTTCCTAACAATTGTGTTTTTTCCCTTAAAAATGTGTGTTAATTTTGTGGACAAGGCCACATTTCTATGCAAGCTTCTTGGCATTGTATGCTTCTGCCCAAGAATAATAGGACAAATTAATTGAAATATTTTACAGGATAGAAAAACACAACACTGTGTAGTAATGCAACTAAAAAAAAAACACCTGCTGTTTAAAAAATTCTTGGAATTTAGTAAATCATTTATCTCATGAGATTCAAGGGCTTAATTCAAATGAATAGAAAGGAAAATTCCAACTACTTCAGTTCACCACAACAGCCAATAATCAGTGTGTTCAACAGTAATATCTGTAGAACACACGCAAAACTAAACCATAAAATAAATACTGGATTTCACAAATATCTCTTTTATGTTCTTTCTAACAGCAGCATTACCCACTTTGACCACTAGATGGCCCACCTTCACCTTATTTTACTGTCCCCAATATTTCAGTCCTCCCTTAAGGTCCCATGAAACTCCAACACTTAACTATCAATCATATGTATCCTTATGTCTTTCAGGTCCAAGGGGGGCAGCACCCATCCCAGCTGACATTGGGTGAGAAGTGGGTTACACCCTGGACCCATCACCAGCCAATTGCAGGGCCACATGGAGAGACAAACCATCACTCATGCTCACACTCATACCTAGGGACAATTTGGAGTCACCCATTAACCTAATGAGCCTATTTTTGGTCTGTGGGGGGAAGCTGGGGTGCCTGGAGAGAACCCACACATGCACAGGGAGAGGCACAAGGGGACAGGGGGATCAAACAAGCAACCTTCTTGTTGTAAGGCATGTGCACTACCTGTTGCATCACTGTGTCATCAGTTTAACATGCTTAAAAAAAGCTTGATGTAATACTTAATAAATATTAATCCAATAAGCTCATGGCTGAGTGTTAAGGCTTTTCTCTTTGTCTGGGTGAGAATGAGAAGATCTCTGCCAAAACTAATTTTGTCAAAACATCTTCCATATAAAAAAAAAAAATCACCTGGTTTTCAGCTGAAGTTCACCAAGACCAAACTGCCATTTCTTTCTCCAGAGAAATCACAGCACTACATGGGCTCTTACCTGCGGGGGAGGACTGCAGCTGCTGAGGTGTGGCGTCTGGGATGCTCCACAGGGACAGTCTGCCCGCCGAGTCTCCCTGAATCAGCAGCTTGTGGAAGGGGTCCCGACGGCCAAAGAAGAAACGAGTCACAGGAGGACAAATCAGGAGCTGCAGGGGCGAAACAAAAATGTCAACATCTCCCAAAGCATGTGTGCAGAGCTCATATTATTTGAAATTTCAAACATGTTAAGATTTGATTCCAATTGTTTAAGTGTACTAAGTAAATTCTTTTTAGGTCTGATGCCCACCTGAAGGTGAAATGCTTGATTTTGCTTCCTGATTTCATTCATAAAAACAGCAAAAACACAGCAAAGATCAGGAACACCAAACCAAACATATCTGCCTGGTGGACCTCTCTATAGGCTGAACCATTAAAACCACAGCAGCTAATATTACAGTGTTTTAGGTTTCATAACATACTTTTATTCATGAGGTGTTGCAGTAAAATCAAATGAGCATCAACACAGTAAAAAGGTTAAACTGTTCATTTTCAACAGCATTGTAGGGTCTGTCCATTAAAGGAAAGCATGGACAAAATCAAGAGCCATAGACATGGACAGGTCTATGGCTCTGGATGTGTGAGTGTGTTCAGACATGGGGGTTGGCAGGTCGTCAGAGCTGTGGTGTGGAATGAAGCCAGCTTTGATAAGAAATACTTAATCTTACTGAATCTTTGTTGCATTTCCAGCATAAACAATGGGGGAACACTTATGTTAATATTTCCCTTTGTGTAAGATATAGACCGAGGATAAGCAGGAGCAGATGCTTGCTTCTGCAGTGTGTGATAAACTGAGCAGTAAAACCTATTCAGACTACATTCAGGGTTTTCTCTGAGGGAATAACGGTGAGAGGAGGGTTTCTCAGGCATGTTACGGCGCTTCTGAGGGCTCAGGTGTAAATCAGTGCACACAGATAAATTAATCACGGGACAGTTCAGAAGTGGCTCTTTGTTTTTCGTCTGACCCTTCAGTAAAAGGTTAAAAAACACAAGGACATGGGACCTTTAGGTAAAAACTATGAATCAGGGTGCCCAACAAGATGCCTGCAAGCCCCTGGTCGACTATAGGGAGCCAAAGAGGTGCCCTCAGGGACATTTAAAAATAACTGAAGCTACCCTCACAGAACTTCAAACAACAGGACGTTTTTTAAATTTCAAGTGTAGCTTTTGCCAATAAATCACACTAATAAATACAAAAGCAACAAATGTAACGTGTGCATCATTTTTTAAAACCACCTAATTTTCCTAAACTTTGACCTGCATGGGGTCAAAGTTTACATTGATGCTGAAACAGAAAACTAAGTAATTGAAAATGCATGTAAGTATATTGTTCTCAAATAATGTAAAAATATGTGGGAACAATTATTGTTAGGAATATTCAAATGTTAAAAAGTAAACATACAGAGTGAAAGGCATAATATTTTCTCTTCTTAGTTAAATTACATCATTTTTTAATGAAAAGAAAATATAATTAAACAAGTAGCCCTCCATAATACTCCTTATCTTTAGGGTCAGGTTCAAAAGGCTGGTTTACATCACGCCATGGGTGTTTTTTAAAGAGATAGTTCAGTGTCTCTGAAGTTGGGTTGTATCAGGTACTTGGCAACAGTCAGTGGAGAGGTGCTGTTCCTTTAAGGAGAGCGATCGACCCTGGTTGACTGACCCTGTAAGCGACATGAGTTTTTGGTGACTGGCCTCTGATCAGGTATTCAGTGGGAACATCACAGGCCGGCTCAATCCACTAATTTATGTCATGATGTTGGCATAACATCGCACCCATCCCCTCTGTCTGTAACTTATGTGACTCTTTGCCATCTCAACAAAAAATTCCATCCACCTTTGTATCATCAGCGCTTGAAAGTCATTCAGTCTGCGCTTAGTTCATACGTTTTTAAAGAGGGACAAAAGTACAAAGTACGGAAAACACGATCAACGTGTCGACGGCATCAATGCTCCTTTTCATTGTTTACTTGGACGTGTTTCGTTGCGATGATGATGCTTGACACACCAGAGGAAAAAAAACAGCCACGCAGCTCATCACACAGGTGGCTCATCCATTCTTATTCAGTCTGCAGGTGAGACTAAATTGTTGTACTTTTAAATTTGTTAAGTTTCCATCCGTTTTTGTTGGAAAAACTCAAACAGTAAACTGAATGCCATTCAGAGGCTTAAGTATACCTAATACATGACATAATTTAGGGCACAGCAGGTAGTGCACATGCCTCGCAGCAAGAAGGCTGCTGGTTCAAACCCTTTGTCAGTTTGTGTGGGTTAGCATTCTCTCCAGGTGCATTTGTGGGTTCTCCGGGCACTTCAGCTTCCTCCCATAGACTCAAAACATGCTCTTAAGGTTAACTGATGAATGGTTGTCTGTCTCTCTCTGTGGCCCTGTGATTGGGCTATTGCCGGATGACTGTAGGGATAGGCTGTGCAGATATGTTTTAAAAGTCTAGCTGGAACCAGCCTGCAGTGTTAGGGAGGGGCAGCACCTGTCACAAGCACAACAGGAGGTCAATCACATTCAACACTTGTCAGACAAATGATGACGGCGCTTCACAGGATCTGGATCTGCCTGATCCCAGACTTTGAACCAGACAGATCCAGCCCTGCACAAGATTTCTCAGATAGGACCTTCAGGCCACTTTAACTCCTGCTGTAACAGAGCGATCATGTGGTTGACTACAACACTGTTCAGGGGGTGACAAGCTGAGCTAATCCATCATGGTGATAAATGATGAGAGTTAGTGAGTGTGGGCAGTCAAGATGCTACAGCAGCATCTGAACAGGAACAGAAGCAGGATGACGGAGGTGTCCATCGTGTAAATATCTCTGAGCTCAGGTCATCTGTGAATGATCACGGGGGAATGCAAAGTGCCACCAAATGTTTCACATACAAGAAGACACACAAAACCAGATTCACATTTTCCTGTAAGATGTGAATAAAACAGAATCGGCAAGTACAGAGCACACTGACCATTGACTTGATGTGTTTAGTTAGCACTGACCAGTTGTGAAACCATAACTAATGACTCGAATTACTTATTTTCATTTATTTAAATGCATCCAATTTCTTGTCTTTATTTACAAAATATTTTCTTTTTCTTTAACTTTCTTGAACAATATGTTGATGTTAGCAGTTACTCCCTACTTCAGACTTCTGGGGACTAAAGATATAAGGCCTGTAATGATCACCTAGCTCTACTACTTGTGACATGAAAAAGTTAAAATTAAAGAAAAACATGAAAGTCATGTCTTAATTTATTAGACAGTTAAGAAAAACACCAGATGGATATAACCAATTTTCTTCAGCCTTAACTTGTTGAAAAGAGCATTTTTCCAAACAAAGTATTTCTATTAGTGTGTCCTCACCTGGGTGTGTATTTAACACAAATATTTAAACATATCTAAAAAAAACTGATCCCTTACACTGTGCTTTTTGTTTAGTTGTCTTTACACCTGAACATCGTCCTTACAACAAAATCTCCAAGCCCTCAAAGCCCATAATATTTCTTTTTTCCATAATACACATTTTTCTTTGGATTTGAAATTTACTGACATGCACATAAACTTTAGATTACCCAAAATATAGGAGTATTTTCTTTTCCCTTTCAGTTCTGTTTCTCTAACTTGTCCTAAACTCCAGGACTTTGCATGTATCTTCATCAGCATGAAGACGGATGAGGAGGGTAATGGAGTTTTTGGAGGAGGAGATTTGTTTTAGTGGGAGGAGAAAATGAGGAAAGTGAACCAGAATGAGTTCAGTCTCTCAGTGAGGCAGGAAGGAAACTGTCAAGAGAAGCAAACTGAACATGCAGGTCTATTCAAACATCATCGGCTCAGCGGCTCACACGCCTTCACTCACACTTCTATACCTCTAGACAACAGCAAGAATTTGTTAAAAATAAGATACAACTTCTCTTAAAGAATAGAGTTTAAACAATCTTAGAAAATACATATTTCAATATGTCCTTTATATAATGGTCGTCCCCAAGGTTCAATTTTAGCCAGTGGAAGTGTTTACATATTGAAGTCCTTTAAAATAAAGTCAAACGCAACATTTTGTTAAATATTTAAAGAAATTCCCAAACCACCAAAACAAATATGTTTTAGTAGATAGTACAATTTAGTATTTTCTTGTATTTAGAAAAAAAGAAGATGATAGAAGCTCCATCAAACTGTCTGTATCTGATGAGCAATACTACCGTACCACTATTAACTATATTTTGATTTCTAATTTAATAATACAAATATAATAATAATGATTTACTGGTTGATCACCCTTCTTCATATTCAGAGGTAGTCAGAGCAACAGTTTGCAATCTTCTGGACATTAATGAGGGTACATTTTCAAACATATCTTATTAGTACTTGTTAGTCATATTCACTTAAGCCTATTTGAGTTGTAAGTAAATATACCCAATGGTGAATCAAATGAGTTTTTCCAAACAATAAAAAGAAAAAAAATCAAATTTTAATGCTTTTACACACAGTTTAGTCTGACAAAAGTTCAACATAACAACATAACTGCTATGGAGATCAATTTATGGTTTTCTTCTACAGATTTGAGTGATAAAAGATTCCCCTGACTTACTTACCTATTTATTTGCCAACTGGGTCTGACAAAAATTGCAGCCAGTGTTCCCTTCTTTCACTGATTTGTGCCATAAAATTAAACAAAAATCTTTGTTTTCACCTGAACCATTATCCTTAGATATGCAGTCATAAAACAAAAGCTGAGTTGTGTAAACCCATTGAAACCACAGTGCGACAAGCTGTATGAGCTCTGATTCAAATGAACTTAGCTTAAAAGTATGAATGTGAGCCACTGAGTGGATGTCTCTGTTCACTGCTGTTCTCACGGTTTGCTCCTCTCGGTTCGGGTCAGTATTTATAGCTAAGCTGCAAAGTCAACCCACAAAAAAACTGAGGTCTATAATGACTGAAATTAAGTATAAATGATGTTAAAACTTCGATTAAATTCTCAAATTATATAAATTCAGACTGAAAATCACTGCCAATTATTTGCAGCTGGAGTCAGCTTTGCCTTTAAAAAGGACCGCACAGCTTTCTCTTTAACAGCTGAGCTTCAAGTTTGCACCAGGTTCCACTGATATTTAATACATTCAGATTAAAGAGTGATGAAACAGTAATTGTTATTTTGAATCAACACCTAAATCAGACATGGTGCAGGTAACAAAACAGTAAAAACATTGTCAGTTTTTGCAGCTCAGCTAAGAACCAGGACCCTCTTCTTCCTGCCTGTTTTTTCATGTTGAACATTTTCTGGGGCTTACTGGCGCCTCTAGAGGCCGGTGGTGGTAAAGCAGCTCTGGGGTGTAGAGCTCCAAGTCGTACCCGCTGGCGGGGAGGCACATCACCTCCACAACACCCACCTCCTCACCTCCTTCTCCATCCCTCTGAGAGAAGTGAGGAGGTTTGGAGGGAAACAGAAGGAACAACAAAAATAACAAAAAGCACAGACAAGAAATAAATACATTCAAGACAGTAAACAATAAATATACATAAAACAACATAATGAAGGTGCAAATAAAATCAGAATTACACAGAACACAAATCACAGGCCAGGCTCACACAAAAGGGTTCAAGCTTCAACATCGGGGCTAAAAGGTCAGTCATGATCAAGCTTTTCTCCTCAGGGAATAATGTTTATATTGTAAATTATCATATAAGAGTAAAACGTGTTTAATAAAGCCCTGAATCAACATTAAATTCTACATCACAAATAACAGTTCAACGAAAGTTGCCACTTTGACTTTAATTTCCTTTTATAGTAATTTTTTGAAAATACCTTCTGAATAAAAAAAAAGTTTGATTGTTTTTATAGAAGTGAAAAAGAGACTAAATAAACAAAATAAAGCTTTCAATCATATGACCAGCACAGAGAGAGGCAGGGCAAAAACAGTGTTATCTGGCACTGACAACTGAAGATCCAATTGAAGCCACAGAGACCTGAAACATTAATATAAACTATATTTTTAGGCATGTTGGACCCCATTGGAGGCAAGGAAATTACTTTTATCAAAAGATACAGTGGCGTCTTTGAAAAAACATCAGTTCAGGTATATTTACATACTGTTATGTCAGAGAACACTTTTGTTTATGCCTCTGCCCTGTGAACATTTTGTTTGCATTTTCAGTGTGGCTGAATCAGTAATTCTGCTGTTTAGGATGTGAGAAACTACAACAGTCTTCATCAGAACATTTGTGAGTAATTAGCTAACATTACCCAGCATTACCAGCTCCTGTAATCTTTGCATTATCTGTAGTTTTAAAGATTTTAATTCATTCCATTCCATTCTGTTTCTCTTGTTTTATTTTATGCTCTATTTTGTTATCTTCTCATTGCAACGTTTTGAATGTTGTAATTTGGTCTTACTCTTTGAAGCCCTGGATTCTTGGAGCACAAGTTGTTTACTTAAACTATCTATCTTTCTATATGCACTCCTGATAAAAAAAAAATTAAGACCAGTTGAAAAATTGCAATAATTTACATTTGCACTGTTGGATATTAAGAGGGTTCTAAGCAGAGCTTCAAAGTGGAAAAACGCAAGCTAGCCCCTTTCAGTGACCTCACATGGGGATGCTTTAAGTTAAATTAAGAGTGAAATTTACTGTAGTGGATACTCATTTTAAACCACATTTAAAAAAAAAAAAGCGAATAGCAACATAATTAATATGACCATTTAAAACACTTTTTGATTTTTTGCCAACATTCTGGTTAACCCATCTTTACAGTGTGACCAAACCCCACAAATTTAGTGATTAATTCATTTTGGTTATGTAAAGTGTTTGGTTGTTTTCAGGATTTTTTCATCCTACTAACAGTGAGGTCATTAAAATTCAATTGAGAATAATTAAAGTACAATTTTAGATCTCTTATTGATTTTTAAACTTTACCTTCAAAGACAAAGACACTGCTGTCTGCTCTAAAAGTAATTACGATAGAGCATAACAGCAACTGTACATTTTTTTCTTTTTTACTCTTTATGGAAAATTACAAGACGCAGCGGCATGGCAAGTTTGACCAAATCTTAAATCCACAAAAATACAAGCCTGTTTGTTTCTTCTCTCAACTTGTGTTCCATTACATCAACATGTACAAAAAATATAATTCTTTCACATTTTCTTGCCTGTTTGTTCCCTTGTTTAATGATGTATTAAAAAATACATAACTTGTAACAGAAATCCAAAAATGAAGGACTGACCTGTTTATCCGTGGAGCCGGTGATGCTGTAGATCAGAGGAGGGATCGACCCTTCTTTGGTTTTCCCGACATCGCTGCGGAAATGTTCACTCGCAGGTGAACAGCTGAGAGACAAACATACACAGACAGTCTTCAGTATTAATGTCTCATATATTACCCACGATTACGGAACTCTGCATGTGCATTTCAAAGATTTAAAGGGACATGCCAACATTTTTTTTTATTTCCTGTCTTGCTTCACTGCTGAGTCCATGACCAGCAGATAGACTCCATTCTTCCGACTGTGCGTGCGGGGACAAGAAAGACGGGCAGAGCTCAGCCAAAGAATGGAGTCTATCCGCTTGTCATGGATTTAGGATTGAGGTAAGACACCAAAGACACTGTTGGCTTATCCCTTTAAGTGAGCTGGGTAGCAGTTCTGCTCTCATGCTACAGGGCAAATTAATACAGGGCAATAATCTAAGATGCAGACTCACCTGGCAGGTAGTTTATAGATGTAACTGCAGCCGTCCTCAGTCCAGATGATGACTTTATCAGCAGCAATGAACTCTCCTCCGGTCCAGGCCTGATCGTTCTCACTGGGCACCGAGCAGAGCAGAGAGTAGTCTGCTGCATCAAACACCTGACAGAGAGAGAGGGACAGGTCAGCTGACTCTAAAGGGAGGATATTCAGAGGAGGATTGAGCTCCAGTACTCTGCATGGAGAACATGATGGTGATGCTTGTTCTCACCCTCCAGTACTTTGAGCAGACGACGAGCAGGCTGCTCTGAGTGAAGGTGCAGAAGGACACACTCTGACAGCCCTGACAGTAGATGGGTTTGGACTCTTCCTCGAACACAGGGTCCAGATCCTGAGCAAACAACCAGACACTCCGGATTAGAGTCTTGCACAGGGGCCCCAAGGCCAAACCTCGCCAACCAGTAATGATTTCTGCCCCTCGCCATAATCTGAAAAATGACTTCCATACATGTATTTACTCATTTAAAAAAAAAAACATGACAATCAACAATAGATGTATGTAAACACCTCAGCTGGCCAGCTGACTCAACCTCCAGCTGCAGCCCCCACGCCAGAGTGATGAGAAAACATTGAGACTAAACAGTTACATTGGAGACTCAAACGGTGATCTGATTTGTGATTCTTTGCACCAACATGTCAGTCAGCAGCTGCACTGATGCTTCTGTATGCAGACTGAGGACAGGCTCTATCTGTATGTGGATGTACCTGCATCCTGCTGACCTCAGCTGTGATGATCCAGACCTTCAAAATCCCCGTCACTGACACGGCCACCACGGTGTCCTCTGCACAGAGACAAAGTTTTGGTGACTCAGGCCAAACAGCACACATGTTTTAGTTTTCATTTCACAGGTTAACACCCACAGTAAGCACTCTGTTATCATAATGGGTTCTGTCTGCCTCTCACCCTGAGTTCTGTGGGATCTGATGATGCTCATAGAGCTGATCCAATCAGGAGAGATCTTGGACACCAGAGAGTACAGGACCTCCAGGCTGGTGGCATCTATCACAAGGATCTCTGGGTAATGGCCGTTACAGAGCAGGCGCCCCTCCCTCTCAGTGCCGATGGTGAACTGATAGAACTGAAGAACCAAAGAGGAGAACAGTGAAATGACCACTGTACTATCGAGAGAACAGATGAATTACTCGTATGTTGGTCTTACATTTATATCAGTGTGAGCACACGCCAACTTCGTGAACTCGATGCAGCGCCCGTCATTCACATCCCATAAGCACATCTCCCTGTGGAAACAGGACCAGAATAAAGTAAGAGAGACACTATCAGCAACACGGTAAAATAAAGAAATCTTATGTCATCTGCTCTACTAGGTCGAGTCTACAGCTTTTACAAATGACAAAACAAAACAAACACTCACTGATACTTAGAATTTTTTAACCTACGGTGATGTGGCTGCTGCTATATTCACATCAGATTATCAAAAGAGCACCTCTGAAAACAAAAACATGTGACTGGAGGGTTTGAAAAGGGCTTTTTTTGTATTAATGCACACAAGAACCCCTTTTGTATCCCTCTGTAGTCCTGCTACCCTTTAAACCCTGTTCAACAAGGAGTCATCTGACAGTAGAAACTGGTCAAGCTGCAAAACCTGAAAACACTCACACTGGTTAGAGTTATCAAACACATGGGATCAGCAGGTGAGATGAACTACAGGACTGGGCCTTTTTTTCATTTATGGTGTTCTGTTATAGCTTCACTGCTCTGTAGAGCTTCAGTGCTGCTCAGTGCTGCTCTGTTTTAGCTTCACTGCTCTGTAGAGCTTCAGTGCTGCTCAGTGCTGCTCTGTTTTAGCTTCACTGCTCTGTAGAGCTTCAGTGCTGCTCAGTGCTGCTCTGTTTTAGCTTCACTGCTCTGTAGAGCTTCAGCTATGACACTAACTCTGAGATTTGGAGGAACAGGCTTTGTAGAGAAGAAGGAGAAGTAGACTAGCTATGTTGCAGAGATGTAGGATGCCATCTTTGTGGAACTTTTTGGGCCATCAATGGGTAGTTTATCTGGATACTGTACATGAGAAACACTCAGAAGACAAAAAGTGATCTACCATTAATCTATTATTTTGTTTGTTCGTCTTTATACATGTAAAAATGACACATTACTCTGCTACAGCACTGTTTAACTAACCTAACTTTGCAGTTCACTGTTGGAAGCTATGAGAAAACAAATGGTTATATTTATGTGCCTCTTTAATGTTGTTTTTACATTAGTTTATTTAAGGCCTTGTTTATCTTAATGCCATTTCTGATGTCTCTAGATTACACAAGCTGAAAGGCTTCAGTTGGAAAAGACTTCACTTCTACATCATAAATATTACTGCAGTTTCTGGTTCCTTCAAAGCTACTCTTCAAAAGAGTAACAACAAAATGGAGATGGCATTTGAGCAGCTTTTTTGAGAACAAAAAGAGTTAAAAGATTCTGGAGAAGTTAAAGGGAAGATGATGAATTCAAAGCACCTGTAGTCACAGCTCAATTTGCAATACCGTTTTAGAGCACCTCCACTTTCTTTCTGGGACATTTGAGGGTTAAAAAAAGTACCAACCCGCTCTCTGATGCACTGACGATGTACTGTTTATCACTGCATGCGCTCGCCTTGGACAGACAGGTGATGGAGGCGGTGTGACCGAACAACATGGCCCTGGGACAAATCTGAAAAAGAGGAAGAAGGTGTTATGAAAACCTAAAGAAAATCAGAGTAGCTCCTAAAACACACCCCCTCTCCCCTCATTTGTACCTCCAGCTCAGGTGTCATGTCCCACAGACAGATCTGCCCGTCATGGCAGCCAGTGATGATGGTGCTGAAGTCATCCATCACCAGCAGGCTGCTGATGCAGTGAGTGGGTGCCGTCCGGCCCCACAGCACTATGGGTAGAACCAAGCTGTTCCCCGACATGATGCTGCTGTGTCTGGAGAGGGAAAGAGCAGAATTTCATAAACTGATATTATCATTGTGGGCAGTATGGTGGCACAGCACTGTGGCACAGCAGGTAGTGCGCATGCCTCACAGCAAGAAGGTTGCTGGTTCGATCCCTAGGTCGGACAGGCTGGTCTGTGTGAAGTTTGCATGTTCTTCCTGTGCATGCGTGAGTTCTCTCCGGGCACTCCGGCTTCCTCCCACAGACCAAAAACATGCTCATTAGGTTAATTGGTGACTCTAAATTGCCCTGAGGCATGAGTGTGTACCCCATCTCCTGCCCAATGACAGCTGGGATAGGCTTCAGCCTCCAGCCTTCAGCTCCAGCCCCTCCCCAATACTGTGACCCCCCCTTTTTTTTTTTTTTTGATTAACAACATCAACAGGTTTACAGGCTTTCAGACATTCACTGATCCCACAGACTATTTTACCAATGGCAGTACATATCATTTTCTTCTAGTACAGGTGAGAAAAGATAAAAAATGGAAAAAGAAAAACATTAAAGGAATGTACAAAAATAGTCATGAGACATGACATTTTAGATGATACACCTACTGTTCCCATGCCAAACCACAGAACCCTGCAGTTACAGTGTTTGACCTATCCGATCCCAAGTAAGCTATGAAAGGACTCCACACTTTATAAAACTGAAAAGGTTCCTCTCTTAAATAAAAGCTGAGTGCTTCCAATGGCATGAACACTAGCACACTACTTATCCACTGAGTGATGCTAGGAGCTTCCTCTGACACCCACTTCAATAGAACACATCTCCTAGCACAGACTGTGACCCCTTTTTGATACTCCAGCGACAACCACACAGGTCGATGGCACACAGTGTTGGGTAACGAGCACAAACTCCAGGCCATCAACTAAGACAATCGTACTTGTACAAACATTACAAATGCAGAAGATTTTGGCTAAAGCTTCCCTGTGATTGCCCTTTTAAATATTAAGGCCTTGTGATCCTGTGCACCACTCTTTATGTGAAAGTTATGACAACGATGAAAAATGGGAGAATCTTTACAGAACAGGAAAGTGATCTTCATCTCTTGATCTTGGAAATTAATGCATGGGTTTAGGTCATGCTTTCCATACTTATACATACATTAAACCTTATCAGACTGTTTACAACTTACAGTTACAGTTTGGTTTGGCTATGAAGTTGCTGGGTGATGCTTGGTCCTATAACAATGTCACAAAACCAAATTTATACACTTCAACATAACACGAGCCCAAGTCATACAATCAAATACCATTATTTAAGTCTTGAAATGTAACTAAACTGTCCACAGACTTGAAAATATACTTTCAGGTTTCAACCCCCTCTATTCATCCTGGTGGGGTGTAAAAAACACACCTCTAATCACTTAGAGATATATCTAAATGAATAAAATGAAAAATAAAGTTCTGCACATTAGGCTGAAACAATTTAGCGTTTTTGGATTGAAATCACAATTTCAGACAACACCAGCACGTGATCGCCGCAGCTGCAATTTTGTGCAGTGCTCCAGACTGACTCAGAATCTGTTGTGTCAACTATTTCAAACATACTAGTTTACAAATTTGCAGGTCATTTGCATTTACAGAAGTGCTGGTAAACAGGTCAACAACACAGAGCTTATGACACCTGATATTGGGCGAGAGGCAGAGTACACATTGAACTAGTCACCAGCCAATCACAGGGCATGCTCATGCTCACACTCATACTTAAGGGAAATTTGGAGTCACAAATCAACGTAATGAGCATGTTTTAGGCCTGTCCATCAGAGTATCTGGAGAGAACCCTCGTCTGCTCAGGGAACATGCAAACTCCTTTAACTTAAGTTTCACAAGCGTGTGTTGGACACGTTCAATTATAAAAGAAAAAAAACTTTTGCTCACTCATTTTGGATACACCTGTTTTTAACACAGCTCTGTTTTATCAACTCCTGAGACAAGACAACCAGAAACTGGAAAATTACTGTAGTAACATTCGTTAGGGTTTCAAAAAAGATTGCTCCTGATCATGTTGAATTTCAGGCCAGTTATCTAGCAGACTTATTTTATTGGCATAAGCTTGAACCTTTGCTTTTTGCAGTTTCGCTGTTGCTTTTTTCATATGTTATGTAAAACGCAACAAAGTACAAAACTCCTTTGGAAAACTCATATTTACATTATATGTGTATAAATAAATATATAATTTTTTTATCATGATAGCACTTTGGTTGTGTATCATATAAACGCTCAGCAGAGGTCCATCTACTTAATAGTATTCTACTGTAACTGTAATGATAGTAGGTAGGAAGACAAGAGGATTCAGAGACTATGCACACCAGAGAAACTAAAGTAAAAAAAAAAAAAACATAAACTAAGATGACTAATAAATTTAAAACAAAAGATACATGAGAAAATGCAAGGCAATAAAAGCAAGAAACATCAGACACAAAATAATTAAATGTGTAAAATACTTTTAAAAAAATAAATAAAAACATGCAAAAGGTCACAATTAATATATATATATATATATATATATATATATATATATATATATATATATATATATATATATATATATATATATATATATATATATATATATATATATATATATATATATATATAAATAAACTATTACACTTAAATTTATATAAAAAAAAATATATATATGATATATAGAGATATATATATATATAATTATAATAGTCAGAAAGATTATGAAGTTCTATATAAAAGTCAGGTTGAATAAATGAGTTTTAGATTGAGTTTAGAGATTTCTACATCTGCAGCTCGTCTCAGATCCTCTGAAGTTTGATCCACAGTTTTTCGATCGAAACAGCCAAAAGCAGCATCACCAAAGGTTTTTGTTCCGCTATGTGGAACGATGTAAAGAGAGGACTCAGAAGGTCTGAGGGGCCGCCCTGGCTCATAGACTTAACCATGAGGTGAGGTTTAGTCTATATCTCAAAGACTAATACCATCTCTGGGAGGTTTTCTGGTGCCATGCATTGCAGAGTTTTGTAAACTAGTGATAGAATTTCAAAATCAATGTGACAATTAACAGGCAGCCAGTGTAGAGACATGGGTGTAATATGAGCTCTCCAGTACCTTAGCAGCAGAATTTTATATCAGCTGTAGTTGGTCTCTTGTGGTGCAATAGACTCAAAGAATATATAATAATATTGAGTTATGTTTCTGCTAATTATCTTATTTTGCTCTTCCTCCGGATGATATTTTGAAAATGTGTCTTTTAGCTCGTCGTCCTCAGAGGGCAACTATTCAGGGACAACAGATAGAAATTAGTCAATGGCCATAATGTGGCTTATTTACTTCTGCTGTATTTTGTACATGAACTTGCTCTGTTCCTCTGAATAAATAAACACGTTCTTAAACTCTTAATATGTAAAGTTTGAAGTAGACTACTGGTCTAAAAACAGCAAGAATGAACACAAATATTCACAACACTTACGTAACTAACAGGAATTAGTTACTTCCCACTCCTGCTTTTTCATAGCTCTCTATTATGTCTTAGTTCAACAGGACATATGAACTGTACCTAAATTGGTGTCTCACAGTAATAGAAGCACTTCTCCTAATAATCCGTTGATTATGTTAATAATTAACATGACTTCTAACCAGCATAAGAACGTTCTAGTTTGATCACAGAAAGTCACGACCTTCCATAGGGACAGCCAATAGCAGAGTGTGATTGTCAAACAAAAATAAAACACCTAAACATCTTTAATTCAGCAGAATTCTGCACATTCATGCTCCACTTAATGAATTAACCTTGGTGTCACATCCAGAGAAACAGACTGCGCAGCATTATGTTCAGAGGAGGAGAAGCTGCAGCAAACAGCAGGCAGACGTTGAACATCATGACAGGCAGCACATAAGACATCATTATTTTAATTTTAGCATCATATCACAAACTCTTACACACCAGATGACGCATTAGCTGAGCAGTGATCCGTGAATGCTAACGCTAACGTTTATTTCGACCTGCAGTGTCGTTACTACCGGGTTAGCATCGAGGCTAACGGAACCAAAACAGACCGTTAAAAGATTAAAACGAACCTCAGACGGAGTCCTAGTGGGACATTTCCTTTTCAGAGAAGCTTTCACGACAAACACTGCCCAAAACGAACAAAGTCCAATATTTTCCTCTTATCTGGCGTGTTTGTATTCTGGTTTTTCCTCCAAAGACGAACCAAGATGTTCCGTCAGCTGATCACGCGACAACCTAGAGTTACTTCCGGTACAAAATAAAAGCGTGACAGAGATAAAAAAAAAAAAAAAAAAAAAAGCAAATAAAACACACCCACACACACACACACACACACACACACACACACACGCACACACACACGATACATTTAATGAGTAAAAACTGAGTTATCATATATATATATGTATATATATATATATATATATATATATATATATATATATATATATATATACATATATATATATATATATATATATATATATATATATATATATATGTATATATATATATATATATATATATATATATATATAAATATATATACACATATATATGTGTGTGTGTGTGTGTGTATGTATAATATGGTAACTCAGTTTTTGCTCATTAAAGATGAGTAGAAACTGAGTTATCATCATAATGGGAAAACCTGTTTCAGAAATGAATTGAATCAAATCACTTCTAAAGAGTAAAAACATCAGATCAAACATCATTTATAGAACAAGTATACTTGAAAAAGCTCACACAAACACTGTCCCTTTATCCCCGATATTTTTTTTTATTGTAGGGATACACTTTATTATTGGATTAATATCGGTATTAACAGATACATGACCAAATATCTGATTATAGGAATCAGAAGATATTACAGTTTTTGCACATATTTTAACTATACAACCTGGCCATGAAAATTTAAAATATTGGCCGAAATATTGACAAAATATACGCTGTACCACGGTTGTTTACTTCATCATCACACAAGCTTAACTTTTAGGAGTCCAAAGTGTAATTTTTTTGACAGTAAATGCTGCTTTTCCTTATTCATATCTGGTTTTTAAACAAATGAACTGGAATCATGGAAGAAAAGGTTCTATCGGCACAAAATATTGGTATAAGAATTAATGAGATTAGGAAAATCTGCATATCAGAGATTGGAATTAATCCAGTTTCATGCATCCCTGTGTCAAAGTTAAACCTGTATCAACGTTTAATCAATTATATATCAATTATATAGACTTAACAAAAATGAAATAAGAATTGAAATATGATTCAAAATATCAAATATTGGAAGATTACAAAAAATGCAAGGAAGAGAAAATATTGAAAATATATTTCAATATTTTAAATGTGACCTAAAAATAAATACAAGACAAGGACTAAATTGAATTAAATTGAATTAAATGGAATTAAAGCATTTTAGAGCCCTAAAAGTAGAGTTTCCTCTCTTTTGAGTCTAATATAACTTTTATACACACAAAAAGTGGTTCTTTCTCACTGAATGCAAATGTATGTTTCATTTCAACAGCAAAAAAAATTCAATTGAGCACACAAGCTCACACAAATTGTGTGACATAATAAAATGAAAAGAACGAGATTAAAAGAGAAAATGGCAAAAAAAAAAAAATGTGTCAGAAAATAATTTGAAAAGTAACCCTTAACTATCAATAAAATACCTTTAAATTAGCATTGAAATGGCAAAGAAAATTCGAAAATTACAGAAAACAAAAACAGTGTTTTAAGAAAAAAAAAATGTCACACGTTTTAATACCTTAAATCACATAGATGTATTAAAAGTCTCCCTAATTCAATTCTAAATGCATGGCTTTTAGAAAACGACATTTCATAAAATTAAATAAACAAAAAATAACCAAGCAAACAAAGGCTACAATTTCTGTTGAGTAAAAGAATTGTCTTCTAAATAGACTTACCTGCTGACGGAAGGCTTAAAAAAAGACAAAAATAAAAATATTGGATCTACTTTGATGACTTTTCTGCAAACTTCCGCTAAGGATGTGCCTTCAAAATAAAAGCAAAACAAACATTGAACAACACAGCAATTCGATTCTAATGGACCCATTATTTTTGTCTTTGGACTGCTATTATTGTATCCAATTTGTGATCCAACTTTCCGCCATCTTAATTATTAACAAATGAATATGTCCTTAGATTATTTCCTTTATTTTTTTAGGCATGAAGGCGGAAACCGGAAGTGTCGCTACTGTTGATAGATGGTAGCAAACTGGTTTCTGGCGCGGCTCCTCTCTGCACGTGTCCCTCGATTCACTCAGGATTTTGGATCTTTTTACTGCATATTTACCTTCAACAAGAGGTTGTAAGTTCTCTTAGATGTAGAGGTGCTGTAAGTTTGTTTTTTGAACGAGTGTCATTTTTATTTAAAGGCGATAAAGTCGTTAAATGAAGCTAGCTAACCCCGTGTTCACAGGAGCTAACGTTAGCCGAAAGAGGAGGAGAAGGCGGACATGTCCGGACCTGTTCCTTGAGCAGATACAGTGACACACGTGCTGTTAGAAAAAGTGACGGATTTATTGGATATTCAGGGACCAAAGATGGATTATGAGTTTCCTCAGCAGCTCTTTCCTTCGTTCTATAATTGCGGACCTCCGGACCCCGTCCTGAAACACTGCGCCGGGTCCTGGGGCCTTTACGACCGCGCGAGAGCGCAGGTGAGTCACCTGGAGGTCCAGTGAGAAAACCAGAAAGGGGTTTAGAGAAGTTTGTGGTTGTTTTGACGATGATGAAGATGTAAGGATAGTGTTCAATGGTGACTACAGATGGGCTGTAGTGCCAAACAGTATACCAATAATTGTAGCTGAACGTCTTTGTAAATTATGTATTCAGGTTACCTTTAGTCTCTTTAGCTGTTGTTAAATGAGTTTTAGTGTATGTTTTTAAAGATGCACGAAATTGAAATTATATTGCTTCCATTTTGAGAGTCTGTGTGAGGGGAATATTTAAAACAAAAAACATTTAACCCTTAATCATGAACATCCTGCTCTGTAACCTTGCTGTGTTGATTAGGTAAATCTATAAAATACATTTGTGTATTTTGACAATTTTACTGTAGATATATGGGATGTCTATGGCCGATATACCCGATGTAAATATCTGCAATAAATTTAAATACCAGCTCACCTTGGCTTCTCGTTTGATGTCAGACTTTTATAAAAGTTCATTACAAATTTTGACCAGTTTGTCTCATCCAATATTACGTTAGCTCAAGTGGTTGAATGGTTGGAAAATGTTTTAAAAATAATGAGAATAATAAAAAAAAAAAATGCTTAGTACATCCGTGAACAAACTGATGTTAAAGAAATAAAAGCACCAGTTGAAAATACTCAAAAGGTTTGTGTGTAAAAACTCTGTAGTTTCTGGACTATATCTAAATACTTGTTGTCCACCCCTGTGTTCAGAAACATTCTTCACCCTCTGAGTAATAAGATCTGCTGTTTCAGATTCATTTTAATTGTTTTAAGGCCTCACTGCAAGAAGGTTGCTGGTTCGAATCTCATGCCTATGTGGAGTTGAATATTCTCCCTGTGTGTGTGTGAGTTATTTCTGAGCAGCCCTGCTTCCTTCTGCAGACTGAAACATGCTTGTCAGGTTGATAGCCGATTCCAGCTTTACCTCGGGTCTGGGTGTGAGAGTGAATAGTTGTTTTTTTCTTTCTATGTGGCCATGTGATTGACTGGCAGCAAGTCCAGGGTGAATCCCACCTCTCTCTCAAAGTCAGCTGAGATAGGCTCCAGCGCCCTGTAACCCTGAAAAGGATAAACAGTGTCGATAGTAAAGGTTGTCCGTCATAAAAAAAAATTAATTCCAGCATTGAACTTAGTTTTGTTTCTGAACGTGGACATAAATTAGTGACACGTTGTGCATGAAAATAGCAAATTCCTCACAAAGATGTGAAATTGGGAAATGTTTTTAGTTGCTATGGCTCATTTGTTCAGAGGCTCACATTCTGTCTGTGATTTGCCTTAAAAACTACTTAAGAAACAACTTATTAAAATTTTTGAAGCTTTTATTAGACCTCCGAGTTTGCTTGCCCTTTAGTAACATTACAAACTTGTTATATTAGTGATAGTTTTAATGCTGTTTCATTGTGTTTGTTTTTCTGCCTGATTATCTTATTTGTATTTGCGTCCAGGGTGGGTCTGGTCCTCTCTCCAGCTGGACATTTACATCCAGGCATCAGGCCAAGGGTCAGATATGGCATCACACAGAGCCTGTACCGATTCCCCTCCTGTCCCCCCAAAAGTGTGAGTTTTCCAGCACTCCTTTTCTTCTCTACTGAAGGTCAAAGGTCAGCTTTCCCGTGAGTTTTTCCCTCACAAAATGACACTGAATCAGAAGGCTGTGGAGAAACAGATTCTGTGAGACGTGGCGTTCTCTTCTGACATCTTTGATTCGAGTCACTTTCCGTTTTGTCTCATTGATCTGAACATGGTTTTTTTTAGCTGTCATCTGGTCTTTGGTGCCTCCTGATCCTCTGGACTTCAGGGAACATGTGAGTAAAACTGATGTAGTCAAAGTAAACCATTTACTCAGGGATTTCAGGCTGGAGTTTTGAGAAATTCTTCATGTCTTCAGCTAAACAGAAGTGAGTGGCCACTAGGGATGTAATGATCCATCGATATATATCGATACACCGATTGGTTAAGCAATGATCCAATCACATGGATGGAAACTCAAAACATCGATCAACATCGTGGTCTTTAATATACGCCTTTATTTTGAAATCCTGACTGGACATGCGTGTCCGTTTCCGGCCAACCGCGTGTCGTTCTGAAGTTTCCTCTCAAGTCTTACGTGTAGCGTATGAGACACACATTTGAACTTTTTCACTCTCTGACACGCCACACCTGATATTTCTCCTGTTGTAAAATGTATTGTTTAGCGCCCACCGAGTAACACCGCTGTAGGCGAACATGTAGCAAGACGCTGTTAGCATCACAGAGCTAAACAGGAGCCAGACATATCGGCCAACCATAAAATAGCTCTGCTGTATCCAGGTAAAATACGGTTGACCTGACAGCAGAGGATGCTGCACGCACGACAGGAGAGCATTATCACACGACTGCAGCGAGTTATCTCATTTGATTTTGTAGCGCGCTGATTAAAGAAATTTCATAGTTAGAAAGTAAAACGGCGAGAGCTTAGTGTCATTCCTCCTCAACATCGACCATTAAACAGTTAAACAAAGTCTGATTACATTGACAAACAATCTGTGGTTATCAGGCACCACAGTAAAACAAAGTCATCAATGGTGAGTTAGTTAAGTTAATACCTCTTATTTTGAACATGAGAAATGTTTGGATGTAATTAAAATCAAACTACACAATTTTGGTTTGATAGAGCATGGTCAAATGCTGGAGGTCAATATAATGAAATTTAAATAATTCAATAATTTTATTAAAGTGTTGCATCATTACTTGATATAATAAACAAACATTACAATGTAACAATAAGACCCATAAGGTTATAGTGGGGGCAAAAAAGCACCTTACCTGCATTAAACCAGTTTTAATTTAAACATGATTAGATCATACAGATGGTTATAATCCTCTATAAACTATCATACCCAAAGGTCAGCACATCGTTCCACATTTCAGTAATAAAACTATTCAAATTTTGTATTTATTTCTTGCTTCAGGTGAAATGTAGCAGATTGTGTTCAGTGAGGACATAATATCGTCTTAAATAGGTCGAAGGTTCCTGAATCATATCATACCGTATCGAATCGTGACAGACTTTGTATATTGGCAAATATCGTATCGTTGTCCAAAGAATCGATATCGATATCGTATCGTATCGTCATGAAACTGGTGATTTACGCCCCTAGTGGCCACTGGCCAGTGGATCTCTCTGTTTGTTTGTGAAAAATGAGATGATGAGATTTTGGGATGTGGCAAAAAGCTTTTATTTTAGTGAGTATCATTATTCTCACTGGGTTTTACAATTCGGGATAATAAAGTTGTTTTCTTTTTTAGATGCAGAATTTCTTTGTGGATCACCTTCAGGTTGCCTTTGGCTGCTCAAGTGCTCTGATGGGGGAAAACCTGGACTTTAAAGATAGATACAAAAGGGTGAGTTTCTAATCGAGCTGGGGAGGGATATGATTTTGTTAATTCTACTGACTGGCCCGGTTCCTGACTCCTGTGCGTGCTCCGCATTGATAAAAGATGGTCAGCATAGATGTGAGACAGGTCACTCCTGAAACTCATGCTGCGCTACTGAGTGAGTTCCTGCTGTTTCCACCCTCTAAACATTGTGAAGAGAACATCTTTTTTGTCCAGAAATTAAGCCACAAGTTTGAGCACCTGTGCCCCCATCTACCATGACAACATTTTGAAATTCTACATAGTCACTGATGCACTTGATTTACGAGGCGCGCAGTAAAGATATAAAGAACTGATGAACAGAAAGACTTATATGATATGGTTTCCTTGAAGGAAATGTCTTTGATTCTTCAAGGAAAAGTTCGGTTCCTGCAGCTTTTACATTGTTTATAGAACGAAGAACAACAATATACTCACCCAGAAGGCTTTCCTGATCCAAACAGTGCTTCGGGAGATATTAAGATCCAAAATCGAGCAGTGGACACCGATGTAATGGTAGCCCGTAGGGCATGGATTGCCGCTCCTAAAAACTGCATTAATCGTCCAAAAACTCATTAATTCACCAATATTCCATCATGATACGTTCCGGATGATCCGCCATTGCAGTCTGCGTCACTCCACACAGCGCTGCGTGGCTGAACTGACGAGTTTGTTTACGCGTTCTTCGCGCATGAGAAAAGTGCTCATTGTTTCAGGGGAAGACCGGCAGCTACAAATTGACTTTCTTCTTCCAATTTTGTGCAAAATGGACGAATATCTATCGGATGAAGCTGTTGTGGAGGAGAACTTTGAATATGATGGACGTCCTTATAGTTTCGAGCCAGAGTTTACAGATAAGGAGCTCATAGAAAGGAGGAAGCGAAGGCAACGCTCCAGAGAGTACTGCGCATGCGCAAAGGGCACGTAAACAAACTCGTCAGTTCAGCCACACAGCACTGTGTGGAGTGACACAGACTGCAATGGCGGATCATCCGGAACGGATCATGATGGAATATTGGTGAAATTAATGAGTTTTTGGACGATTAATGCAGTTTTTAGGAGCGGCAATCCATGCCCTACGGGCTACCATTATATTGGTGTCCGCTGCTCAATTTTGGATCTAAATATCTCCCGAAGCACTGTTTGGATCAGGAAAGCCTTCTGGGTGAGTATATTGTTGTTCTTCATTCTATAAACAATGTAAAAGCTGCAGGAACCGAACTTTTCCTTTAAGTTGGATTGGTTTTATATTCCCACCACCGCTTTCTAAAAAGGGAAATGTACGAATCCCTTCAGTCTCACTTTCGTCATCATTATTAGTTACATGCTCTGGTCACATGCAGAGCCATGGCACGTCAGACAGCCCAATAGCAGTGAAAGCTGTCCATGCAATTCTGTTCACAGACACAGAGGAAAAGAGGACGTTTTTTTCAATGGAGAAAACCCGGCGCTGTTCCTGGAGTCTTGGTTTCTAAGTTATAATAAGGCAGCAGACTCCTGAAATTGTAATAAACATTCCAGTTCTCTACAACTCACAGCTACTAGTAACATTGCTGTGAGCCCATTAATGTTACAGAAACATACACAGCAGCTCTGCTTGCTCACAGTCCTTGAAACTGTGCCTCTCAATCACTTGAAACAAGGCTGCTGATATGTCAATAGTCTATCATAGCAGTAGTCTGTGTGTGTGTGGGTGTGAGTGTAAAAATCTAGCCCCAAATTCTACATAGAGCAAACGTGCCGCTCACTGTCGCATTATGGTTTCGCTCCAACCGAGAATTATGGGTGAAACTGAGCTGCCTGAAGGTCTGCACTCTCTGAGTGCTTTTCTAGTTAAATGGAAGAGCACATGGAAATGCCTTCCGGGGTGAGTGGACGCTGGCACGTCATGCTGCCGCTGCTCCCCCGACACGGTTTTTAATCCTTTTAGTGAGTTCTTTTAAGCCTGATCGGATGATAAGTGGACTTTTATGAGAGTTGTTTAACTTACCTCTTCGTCTTAAGCACCGACTGTTGCTCCTGCATTTTCTGTGGTTTTTTCGCACTGTCAAACACTAGCCCCCTGGTTGGATCACTGCTTCCTACCCTCCTTACAACGTTCCTGCCACTGTCACTATGTGGACCAGCCTGCTGTGCTTCTGGTCTGCTCTCTTCTGGACATTACTATCCACTTCCTTCTTACCATCTTCTTGATGAGATGTTGTCAACTATCATCTCCTTATCTACCGTAATTTCTCATGTATAACACTTTCTTTTTTTGCTCTTAAATAAGGTCCAATTTTTGCATGCGTATTTTACAAAAACACAGCAAAATATGTAAAAAAAATTGTCTTTCTCTGCAAAACATTCCCACCAAACTTTTGTTATTCTCATAAAACTGACTGGTTAACTGTTGTAATCCAATATTTTGGGTTTTAATTACATTACCTTGGGTAATGGTTGTGTCATTCTCTTTGTTACGGTATCACTCATGTGTAAACACACAGGGCGCTGCTATCTTGAAAGCGAGGTGACCAAAATAGCTGTGCTCTGATTGGTCGGCACACTATAACTGAGCACGCTGGGGTGTGTGAAATATGATATGGCGTGAAGTCATTTTGACTTCAACTACCACAAGACCATCAGAAGGTGTCGTCTGGAGAGAATAATAGTACCACAGTAAAATACCGTTGAAAATGTCGGCAAAAAGATAAAGTGAGCCAGCAGCATTCGAAAGAAAGGTGACTGAATCGGCTGAGGCAGTGGGCAACAGAGAAGCTGGTAGGAAATTTGGCATAAGTGAAGATAACATTCGTGGGTGGAGGAAAAACAAAGAAGAGATAATGAAAGACAGACGATTGTCAAAAGCTGTTGGCGTTTGTCCAAGAGAGTAAGGTTTGGGCAAAATCTGGGTGTTTTTTATTTTAACACAGCAATTTTCCTGGAATAAAAAGCCTGAAAAATGGGGTGCGTGTTATAATTGAAGGCATATTGTATTTGGGAAATTGTGGTATGTTTCTATAAATTTATCATCTCTTAATGGTCTTATTGTCTCGTTATCATTATATATAAAATGAAACACATTATTTTCCAATGTCACTCCCCTCCCTGTTAACATTTTCACCTGTACTAATGTAGTATAATCCTATAGTCCTTCAGTCATCTCCAGTCAACCAGTTTCCTTCCTTTTGGTGCTTTACTTCACATGAACCTCTGTGCCTCTCGTCTGACTCTTGGTCTCTGTTTGACCTGATTGTTGATTTATTGTCTCCAGAGTTTTGCCTTTTACTGCCTTTGTTTGGTCTGTTAAAGCATGCTGTAAACATCTGTTTTTAAAAGTGATGTATAAATAAAATTATTTAGAGTAAGAGCTGATACTCCAGCCTTTCGAGCTTGCTTTTTAGTCTTAACTAAAATTAGGTTGGTCTGTTGATTATGTAAAATACTGGCAGTAAATTGTTATTATATTTGAAGAAATCTTTTGATCTGCTGTTTGCAGTAATAACCTTTGAGAGCTATGTTCTGCTCATGTCAGTGTGCTGCCCAGAGTGATGTTCACCCCTCATTAGAGAACAGGTGTGGCTGTTTTTCCTCTAAATGAGTTTGTTTTTGTTTTTTCAGAAGAATCAAAAAGATTCAATTCACATGTGGAAAGTGAAAAGCTTCCTGGATAACTTGGATCATAAAAAGTGAGTGGACGTGACTGACTGGTGTCAATGTGAGTGTCAGTGGACAGAACTTTGAACCATTTCATCATGTATTATTATTTTGAGTTATTTGTTGCTCTGAACTTGCTGTTTCTTTCTCAGGTGTTTCAGGAGTTACTGGTGTCCAACCATGAACAGGTACAGCTCCCTGCTGTGGGACGTGGTCCATGATGTCCCTCCTGAACTGCTCGGTGCTCTCCTGCATGAGGAGCTGTCAGAGCAGAGGGACCGCCTGCTGTTCTCTGAAGGAGCCACAGGGGGTGGTCTGGCTTTTGTCCCATTCTCACAGAGCAGAGACTCTCAGCACGGCTGCCTCATCTACCCCAGAAACCAGGGCTTGGGCCGCCTGAGTATCCTTCAGAGAAATTGATTTGTTTACAGAATATCTGAATGTTTATATTACTATTTCAGTGGTTTAAACCAGTGCTTCTCCATTGCTCAAGCTTCAGGACAATCGACCTCCTTTTATTCAAATTTTGATTCAGATTTCCAAAATTCACTAAACACTCAAATGTATTTAATGGAGTATGTTTTAGTTTGATCCTAAAATGGAACAATGCCATTTTACAGAAGCCCTAAATGAGCGTGCATATGAACATTTATTTAACTGAATTTCCTGTGGTAACAAAATTGGATGTGATCAGCTTCCATCCCAACAAACAGATCTCCTAAGGGAACAAACAAAGTTTGCAATTATCTTGGAAAAACTAATTAAAATATATTGATGCATGTGTGTCATGTACTTTAGGGGTCACTTGCAAGATGTCTGAACTGAAAGGCTAAAGGTTGGACTTCAGAGGACAACTCAATCCCTTTTTCATGAAGATCCTTTTGTTTTATTTGTGTCCTTAAGAATAGGTTGAAAACTTGAACAAAAATTGGCAAATTAGCATTTCAATTTCACAAAATGTCACTTAAATCAACCTCCATTCACTTAAGAAAACAGATAAACCGATTGCTGGTGTCTCTGAAGTCTGCTTTCTGTTACTGTTTCTGCTTCTGCTTCTGCTCTTGCTGCACATTTCCCTGCAGCTCCTACCTGCTGGTCTAATTAAGCAGCATGCTGTTCACCTGCTCATGCTTTTCCCCTTCTCTACCCTGCCTTCTTTCTTTGTAGCAGCAAAAATGAACAAGAAGACCTCCAGGACTACCATAATTTACCCAAAAATAAACTAATCAATAAGTCATTTAATAACATGAAATGTCCTTTCATGTGTTTGGCTTGACAATGTGGAATTGGACTGTAAGGCCTCAGATCTACTTCTACCAGTAGCACTGGCCCATATCCTTACAACTTTTTATGTACATATAAAATTATAAAACAGTCATGAGTCAGATTTTAAGACCAATTGAAAAATTGCAATGATTTACATTTTGCGCTGTCGGATCTTTCGAAGGTTCTGAGTAGAGCTTCAAAATGTAGACAGAAGAAATGGGAGTGAGACAAAAATTGAGTAAGCAATTTACTGCAAAAAAACAGTTAACCTGCAAAAGGCTGTTCAACAGCTGATCCGAAGTTTAAGACTAGATTAGGTCATGTGCATGTCGGGTAGAAACCCAGTGTGGGCCTATTTGCAAACCTCACCTTAAGAGTAAATACAGAAAAAAAGAAAACAATAGATCCTAGTCATTAAAGAAAAATGAACAAAAAATCAAATAAAAGCCCCATTTTAACAGAGAGAATACCCCAGCACAGAATCTCTGATAACAGGCTCTTGGGTCCAGACCCAGGGATTTCAAACTCAACTTACCTGGGGCTGCTGGAGGTAGAGTCTGGGTGGGTCTGGTCCATCAACTATTCAAAGAAGAGGACAATGAAGACTTTATCTTCTGAAATAGATTCTAATGGAGAGTCAACAGGTGCTGTCTCCATTTTAAGGTCTAATTGTGCCCTGAGGCAGACCCCTGTCATAAACTTTGACGTCAAGTCAGGAGTCAATGGAAAACAGAATAGTGAACGATTATTGTCTCTTTGATGCCTTTATCCATTAGTCACACAACTGGCTGCTAAGACATACATTTGCACAGATAAGTATTTTAAAAAGAAATAATTAGATTTTTAGTTGGGTGAAAATCTTTTTTTTGAAATGTTTCTTTAAAGAGTGTGCTACAACGTTGTCCATACTTGGGAAGACTTTTCAGCTCTCTTTAGAAGCAGCCTGAGCTTTTAGGATTTTTTCAGTTGATTAATAATTAAAAATTTATGGCAAGTAAAATGACCATTGAAAAATAAAATGTATCTCTTACAGTTTTGGCTACAGTTTTTTCATTATCTCCTGCTGCCGCCTGACACGAGCTGGCAGAAAAGAGTCTGGTTCTTGTTCTTAACGCAGCTCCTCGGACTTCCTCAGGGTGGCACTGCAGCACCAGCGGGGAGGCTCCTCCTGCGTTGACACCAGCAGCAGTAAGCCCACAAGTTTCCAGCTCAAAGGTCCCGTCAGACAGATCAGCTCGGTGTCTCTGTTAAACCAAAGTAAGCCTGAAGAAAACACCATCATGTGTGATGAATATTGAGCTGCTGCGTGGACTCAGGTGTGTTCTCGTCCTGCAGGTTGTGTTGCTGTGCGCTCAGATTATTTCAGTGGAGTTTGGAGGTTTAGTGAAACACATGAGCCTCATCTGCTACAAGTCGTAAACACCAAAGAGGTCGCGACCTGCATCAGTGCCAGGTGAGTGATCTTTAACCAGCATGTAAAGGTGGTGACTTTACAGCCCGAAGAGGTGATTAAGTAACTTGTGCGTTTTCAGTCCCCATGTTTTAGGCGAAGTCCTGGTCGCAAGTGAGAGTGGAGCAGCAAATCTGTGGACTGTTGGAAAAGGGTGAGAAACCATTTTCAGCAATTGTCTGTGTCCAATTGTCAGTCCAATCTGAAAAGCGAACTCTCACCCTGACAGGATGCAGAAGATTCGAGAGGAAGACAGCAACCTGTACTTCAATGCCAAGTCCTTGTGGCGCTGGTGTGAGTTCTCCGCCCATCCGAGGGTGATGCTGTACGCCGACAGGACGGGGGTGGAGCTCACAGACATCAGGGTGAGACATCATCTCTGTGCTGGTGCTTTAGTCAGACACATTTGATATGAAAGAAAACTTGATGAGAGAATGGTTAACTGAATGTAAGTTAGATTTTGAGTTAATTACACGTGCAGAATTGTTGGTACCCTTCCATTACATAAAGAAAAACCCACAATGGTCTCTGAAAGAACTTGAAACTGACAGAAGTACTGTATTTTCCATATTATAAGTCGCTCTCGGAGTTTAAGTCGTATCATAAAATGTGTCATGAAGAGAAAAAGACAAATACTGATCCCACTGAAGCAGGCCCACTGTGTCCTTTCCATTGTCTATGCCGTTAACCAATATATCCACCTGGAGGGGCTACAACTAATCTGCCTCGCACAGTCCTTCAGTTCTCCTTAGCTACTGACCAAATGACCATATTTAATGCTCACTGGTCTCTTCTCAGCTTTTTTTTGGGGGGGGGTTTCTGTGCATTTGTTTGCCTCAGTGTCCAGGTGAACTAACATTATATAGCTGTTTGTAATTTCTTATTAACTCACAGAGTTTCTCTTCATAAAGTTCTGCCACTATTATTTCTTCTTTCTGTCTAACTAGAGCAACCTATGGGTGGCAACAGCAAACCTGCCAAACGGTTTCCAGTGGTACTGCTCTGTTTGGTCTGTATCTGTAAGCTTAATAGAAAAATGCAGAAATTTGAATGCAGATCACGGACAGGAGGCTCCATCCATATCCGTATTCGTCTTTCACATTGAGCATAAATGGGCCTGTAACAAATAGTAGTTCAAGCTGCAGGAGAGACAAGTTACTTCATTGGAGTAAGAGTCACCTGTGCTTTTCACCAGTCCCTCATAAGTTTCTCACTCATTCCAAACATATTTCTGCAAGATTACTGCTGCACATTTTACTATCTGCAGTTAATTAGAATAGGGTTTTTTTTTTATTTTGGGAGCATTTTGTTTATGTCTAGCCAAGCATAGAGCCCCCTCTTGTGGCTATAACTGGTAATGTTTACTCCTTGGTTCATGTCCGTCAGTATTTTCAATGATAATATATTTTGATCAACAAGTTGCACCTGACTTGAAGTCACAGGACCAGCCAAAAAAGGCTGAATTATAATACGGACAACATGGCAACAATAAAAAAAATATACTGACAATTAGTTAATAAAAATTACACATTGCTTTTGAATCGTGGTTTAACGGAATCATTTTTGGCCTATTCAAAAGTGATGGTACCCTCAACTTAATATTTAGTTGCACAACTTGTTGAGGCAATTTCTTCAATCGGGTGATTCCTGTAGCCCTCAGTGAGACTTCTGCACCTGTCCACAGGTATTTTGGCCCACTCATCCTGAGCAGACTGCTTCAGTTGTTTCAGGTTTGAAAGGTGTATTCTCTAGACTGCATTTTTCAGCTCCTTCCACAAATGTTCCAATGATGTAGATCAGGAATAGAAGGCCACTGCAGAATTGTCCAATGTTTTGTTCTGAGCCTTTCTTGGGTGTTTTAGCTGTATGTTTTGGGTCATTATCCTGTAGGAGGGCCCATGACCTGTGGCTGAAACCAAGCTTTCTGACACTGGGTAGCACATTTCACTCCAGAATGCCTTGATAGTCTTGAGATTTCATTGTACCCTGCAGACTCAAGACACCCTGTGCCAGATGCAGCAAAGCAGCCCCAGAACATAACTGAGCCTCCTCCATGTTTCACAGTAGATACAGTGTTCTTTTTTTTGTATGCTTCATTTTTGGATCTATGAACATAGAGGTAATGTGCCTTGCCAAAAACGCTCCAGTTTTGTGTCACCTGTCCAATGATTTGCTTTCAACAGTGGTGTCCTCCATTAAGTCCCCTTAGGCTCAAACCGTGACTGATGGTGTGATCTGATAGTGATGTACCTTAACCTTGGAGTTCACCTCTAATCTCTTTGGAAGTTGTTCTGGGCTCTTTGGTTACCTTTCGTATTATCTGTGTCTTTAATTTGTCATCAATTTTCCTCTCGTAGCCACGTCCAGGGAAGTTGGCTATAGTCCTGTGGAGCTTAAAGTTCTGAATAAAATGTTCAACTGTCGTCACAGGAAAATCAAACTGCTTTGAGATGGTTTTACAGCCTTTACCTTTAACATGCTTGTCTTTCAATTTCTTTCTAATCTCCTGAGACAACTCTCTACTTGGCTTTCTGTGGTCCATGTTCAGTGTGGTAAACACCATGATAGCAAATAGCACAGTGACCACATTTCTGCCTTTAAATAGGCAGAATGGCTGATTACAAGCTTGAGACACCTGTGATGCTTATTACAGGACACACCTTATGGCCCTTTTCCATAAGCCGTACTCTACTCGACTCTACCCGGCTCTACTCTACTCGCCTTGTGCTGCTTTTCCATTAGCCCAGTCGCCTGCCCAACGGGGTGCAGTGTCGCTGTAAACAGCTGAGCAGCACTGCGGTGGCGTCATTTTGAGTGGACACAACAATCTGTGGCTTTGGTCACAAACCGAGTAAAAAGGAAAGCAGAAGAAGACTGCAGGTGGCAAGAAGAAATACCCCTTGAGAAGCACAGGAGAGTTTTGGAAGCTATACAACAGAATGAAGCCGAGGAGGAGAACAATCGAGCTGCAAAGAAAAGACATATGAGGGTAAGCTAATGGTAGCTACCACTAGCATGCTAGGTCGTCACGCTCATAACTCATCGATGGCGACATTCTCTGACCAATCGGTTGCCGGCAGTCGGTGACGTCATCTTTTAGTATCAACTCAGCTCGCTTGGAACCAGAGCGGAGTATGTACTAAAACTAGCTTGTTTTAGGAGGTACCAGGCTAGTGAAAACACGCTGCAAATCGAGTAGGGCCGAGTAGAGTGGAGCTAAGGCGTGCTAGTGGAAAAGGGCCACTGGTTTGACATATTCCTATGGTCAAATCATTTTCAATCTTTTCTTGGGTACCATCATTTTTGTCCAGACCAGTTTCATTATCATTATTATTATTATTATTTTATTATTATTAATTTAATGATCCTTAGTTAACGTTAAGTGTTTTTTTTTTTTTTTTTAATCCTACTTTTGTTAGTTTCGAGTTATTTCAGTGACCATTGTGGGTTTTTCTTTCTTTAAAGGAAGGGTACCAATAATGTCCACGTGTTTACCTTTTGTTTCTTTCTTACTCCTCCTCACCCCCTCCTTCCTCTGCAGGTGAGTCCACTGGTCAGTCACACCTTGTTTCGGATCAGTAACTCCTCAGAGTGTCGCAGTGGAGAGAGGCTAATCCTGTCCAAGTATCTGGGAGACGCTCACTGCTTCCACCACCTGGTCACCACTCAGGTAAGACTTCATCCTTATAGTTTTTATCATTGTCCAATCACCTGCTGGATGTGCTTTCTGTGGACTGCTGCCCAAATATATTCTCATATTGACTGGTCCCTCGAGTGTGTCAGGTTAAATGGTCCTACTATTAAATAAAATTAGGGGCTAAAGATACAAAATTTTGAAATATATCCACAACCATGCAAAATACAAAGGTAAGGGTTTGTCCATGGCCTGTATAACAAACCCCAACATGAGAAAAAACGTTCTTTACTACTCTTGCTTGCTCCCTCTTAAAGATGACATGTCCAAAAATCTCTTAATTATACCGTATAATGATGATGCCATATATTATGGGGGTCAACTGGTGGCCCTCCTGCTCACTCTGCGTCAAAGCAGAATGTTTCAAACTTCCAAAATAGCAACCATAAAGATTTTAAAAAATCTGCCATTATATGTTTTAGTCTGGTTTACCACTCTTAACACCGTAGGCAAATGACGTTACATCATAAACATGAAAAATACTTTCATAATTGTCTTCGATAATTGGTTTAATCGTTATTAACACTTTTGACTTGAAATGACTGTCTATGAATGAGATTGGTGTAACAACTACCTTGACCAAATTACTATTATAGGAACATAATTCTGTGTGAGACTGGAAGGTAAAATGTATCTAAGATAAATTAGCAGATGAATTTAATGCTTTATCTTAAATATACTCATATATATGAGTTTATTTCATAAGAAAAGTTCTTTTAATCGACTTTACTGCTGTGTTTAGCTCATTAAATAAAGACTATTGCTTTTTGGTTTTGAGCTTGAATCATGAATATAGATTCTGATGAAGCCATATTTCCATTGTTTTTGTCATTTGAAGGCCATTTTGATTGAAATTTTTAATTTGTAGCTATCTGGCCCTTTGAAACAGAGAATAACAGTAATGTGTCCCTCGAGGTAGTCAGAGTTGCTCGTCCCTGCCATTCAGGACATGACACCTTCTCCAAAAGAAGACACGCTGACCTGAGTGTTTCTTCAAGCCAAAGCATCTCCAGTGTAAGAAGCATGTTTAGGATTACCACTCGTCAAAATAAAGCATTTCTAAGGGGGTGGGATCCATTTTTGAACTCCTCTAAAGTGGACAGCAGACCTCTTCATTTCAATGGAGCTTAACATTCATTTATGACTCTGAGTTCAACAGAGGGGCTTGAAGACAGACCAAACTCAAATATCTTATAATTCTGAAATAAAGTTCAGACATACGCTCTGAGATCATCCTAGATCAATGAAAAACTGTTGGAAAAAAGAGGGACCGTTAATCAACAGTGCAGAAGCATCTGATTCCACTCTTCAGTTTTCATGTTACATTCGTCCAGCTTCATTCAATCAAAATCTTTTTATTTTACAGATGATTGTTAAGGAAGAAAGGCAGCACATTTATTCTGATGTATGTTTTTTGTTAAAAGCTAAAGGAAGATAAATTCAGGAAGGCCTCCACCTTCCTCACTGACCTGCTCCTCCGTCTCTCTCAGTATTCAGCCTACATTATGGACGAGCGTTTCCCGGGAGTCCCCATGCTGAAGTGGGATCACGCAATGCAGTCCCCTCCCATTTTCTGTCAAGTCCTTCCTGGTTCTGGATCAGGTGTAGGCAGGACTACGACCACCAAGGTTCTTTTGGGCTCCCAAAGGTCTCAGGAGATCATGATGCTGCAGTACTCAGGTAGAGTACCAGAGGCGGTGTGATCAAGCTGCTACTAAAGATGAAATATTTATACCTAGATATAAAAATGAAACCTCTGATTTCTGTGTTCAGGAGGCAAAGCAGAGGCCTGCTGCAGTCATGGTCCCCCTCAGGCTCTGCTCAGACCCAGAGACAGCCTCAGACATCTTCCTGTTCAGATCCCTCATCGGCAGGACACTGCAACAAGCAGACTGTCTTCACCTGCTGCAGGTAAACTGTGCTGATGAATCATTTCCTTGAAACCCTCCTGGTTCACTCGGTTGGGTCTAGTTGCTTTGAAGAGAGAAACGTCTCTCAAGGAATTCTTTTAAACAGTAAATCTAAATAAAGGGCTTTGTTAAGCTTAATAAAAGGACTCAAAACAGCCTTCTTGAGTGAGGTTAAGCACTAAAGTCTGTTAACAGAAGAATATCTAAGTGGTCAGATAGGGTCAGTTTTAAATTCCAAGTGTTACATTTCTACGTGATGAGCTCAAAATATGCTTATAAAGGTTGAAATGTAATAATGTTGGCTTGTACTTATGCCATGCTCTAGTCCTCAGGACTTCTCCCTTTCCCCTGTCTACACTTCTATTAGCTGCCTTAAACGGTCTGTTCCCTTGTTTCCTCAATTAGAGCTACCAGTGTGATTGCATACCATTGTTTCATCAGCAGTTTACATCCAGTACAATCTCTTTGAGTAGACAGAGTTCAGGACTGCGACTGCGAACTTTGGAAAGGGGCAGGAGTGTCAACAGAGCGAGAATCCTGCTGGATCAGACATAACTCGTATTTTACACATGGAGTTGTTCAGTGATGAAATTCTGGGAGCAGCAGTGTTAATTTTGTTGACTAATTATTTTCATCCAAGTTTTCATCAATAACCTTTGTTCCCCTGACAAAAACTAGAAAGTAACCAATAAAAACAAGTGCACATGGACAAAAGCTTAAACTGAATTAACAGTCATTTTCATCAATAAATTAAAACGAGACTAAAATGTTTGACTTTATCAAGTCAGACCCAATTTCCTCATGGAGAAAGTAGAGACATGTTAGAAATGGATCCAGTCACAGCTACTTTGGTCGTGTGGAATGGTTGGATGAATAAAGAGGGACATCCAATCACAGCTGCCTTAGCTTCATGGTGACAGAATAATTTGGGGAGCAATCCAATCACACCTTCTCTCATTATAATTTGATATATTCGTGTCAAGCAGGTTCATTATTCGTTGTCAGTTCTAGTGTTATAACTGAGATGCTGTGCCAGGTAGCCCAAATAAATAATAGTATTTCACACACAATTTAAAGTTGTTTCTGTTTATTTATATATTTAAAATTTACTAGGATTCAATAAAGGGTTATTAGATGTGTAAAATAGGGATGTAACTGTTGATGGTAAAATGATAAACCGCTGTAAAATGTCCATTAGTATTACCGTTTCTAGTTTATGTACAGTTTAACCATGTTTGATTGCTACACTATGTCAATCACTCAAAATGATGCAGCAAAAAGACTTTCACAGCAGTCACAGTTGAAGAATGGATCAATATTGTACAGGATATTTATGATCTGGAGGAGTTGACATTTTTTTAAGGAATCATTTTTCAGGATTTGATCAAAATGGGCTGAATGTGTAAAGCTTATGATTTCTGAGATTTAATACCAGTTATATGATATTAACTCCTGTTTAGATTAATGTTTACCGACAGACTTTAATGTATTCATGATTCGAGAAGGAACAGAGTAAGTCCACCCACTTTTTATAGTTTTTCTTTTTTTCTTTGAAAACCTGGATTTACAATGATCATTCTCTCCAGCACAACTGAGGGGTGGTCACAGAATTTGTACCCAAAAGGAACATTCTGTATCGTTTGCTTTTCCAAATACAAACAAAACCACTCACCTACCAAGCACAGGATCACATGCCATAAGTTCTCATTTATAATGCACATTTTTGCTCTTTGATAAAGTCACATTTTCAGGTGTGTATCATACACAGCACAAGCAAAATTCTAAAAATATTTTGTCTCACCATCATCTCTATAACACATCTGACACTCTCTCTAAAAAACATGACAGCCAAACTTGCGTAATTCTTATTAAACTGACTGTTAAACTGTTTAATATTTTGGTTCTTAATTAGTTTACCTTTGTGTAATGATTCTGTAATTCTGAAGTGTTATGGTACCGCTCACATGCAAATATGAGGCGGTGTCTCCTGTGACTGCAGCAACAGCCAATCAGCATTGTGTAGGTGTGTGATGGTACCCATTAGGGCTGTAAAGTCCAAGTCGACTGGTCGACTAATTGGTCGATGCATGCTCAGTCGACCAAAATTCTGATTGGTCGACCAAATATGTCAATTTATTTTTTTCCCCTGCTGTTCATTTCATCAGGAGAAACGTATCAAGTGAAATGGGGGTAATTTCTGAGCACCCCCATCATATCTCAGAACACCATTTTAATGTATTTATCGTTCATTTCAATATTTTTATTTAAGAGCATTTCAATATTCTACTCTAATAATCGCGTATTCGTTTTATAGCTGCATGCCGCTGCTGCATGCGCTCTGCCCACGCTGCAGCGGCGGGATCCCTCAGCCCTCATGCTGGATTTTATGCCTCATATAAACACCCAAATGCAAAAACTACGTCACAGAAGTGATTGACTATTTTATTTCTGAGGATATGAGGCCCGTTGGTGTCGTGGAAGGCCAAGAAAAACATTGGAACCTGGATATTCAGTGCCAGCGCGCCAGACAATTACGCGCGCCCTCACGGCAAAATACGAGGGAGTAAAAAGAGAAAGTTTCCAAGTTAATAGATAAAGATAACAGATGTGTATGTCTCTTCGAATGGACCCCTATATGAGAGTGACTGCCCATTTCATTGATGAAGACTGGAAAGGAAAGAGTCTTGTGTTGAGAGAAAAATGTGCCCCCCCCACCCCCCCACCCCCCATTGGTCGATTTTGGTCGACACATTGCTGTGTTTTAGTCTACCAACAATTTCTTTGGTTGATTACAGCCCTAGCACCCATAATCCAGCTCACAGAGAGATGATCCATGTCCATGTGGAAAGCATTAGTTAGTGAGTATTTTAGTTCTGCCTAGATAAGAGCACAGAGAACTCACAGATGATGCTGCTGCAGTGTTTTGTGGTTGGTAGGTGAGTGAAAGGATCCAGTTGGAATAATGTTAGCTTATACATCCTATTACACAATACAGGAAATGATCGCAGTGAAACTTGACTGGACGTAACGTAGGGCTGAACGATTTTAGGAAAAGATTGAATTGCCATTTTTCTGGCAGATATTGCGATTTCAATTCGATTCACGATTTTCTTCAAATCAAGCTTTGGGATATTCACATGTAGGGCTGAACAATTTTAGGAAGAGATCTAATTTCGATTTTTCTGGCAGATATTGCAATTCACGATTTTTTTTCAAATCAAACTTCAGTGCAAAATTCACTTTGTTTACAGTACAGACAACAGTAAGGAAATAAATGATGAAAAACACATTATTCACCTTCAGTAGTGATGATAAATAGTCTTTTTTCATTAACTTCTACTCCTAAACAGAGACTTTGTGTTGTTGACCTGCTTACCAGCACTTTTAACATATAGATTGTCCACAAATTTGTTAAACAGTATGTGTATAATACTTGATACAACAGATCCTGAGTCAGTCAGGAGTGCTGCAAAAAATTGCTGCTTTGGCGATCACAAAATTGCATTGTCTGAAATTGTGATTTCGATCTGAAAACGATAAATTGTTCAGCCCTAAAGTAACGTCACGTCACTGAGCAAAGGCAACCAAAATGAGGTGTTCATGGACACAAGACATGACTTTAGTGGGTGACATGATGATGGCCACAACAGCGAATTCAGTGTGAACGCAGCCGAAGGTTTGGGAAAAATGTGGGTGCGTATTATATCTGAATACAGCATTTCTCCTTGAAAAAAGCATGGAACAAATCGGGTGCATGTGATAAACGAGGACGTGGTATTATCGAGAAATTGTGATAACTAAACAACCATCTGATAGTTAAAGTCTATGCATGTCCTCAAATTTCATCAACTATGTGGACTCATTGCCTTCCTGTTGTTCTGTGTTTGACTGTCGTGATCTTCCCTTTCAGGCCTGACGTGTATCCAGACAGAAGGAGGAGCAGAACATGATGAGTGTGTCTGTGTTCTTCAGCTCACAGACACTGGAGATATTTTCTATCAGGTCCTCGAGCCTGAACTGACATCGCCATCACAAGCAGTAGAGGACAAAGTGTTGCCCAACAAAAAGCCTAATCAGACTCCTAAAAGGACCCAAGCAGCAACAGATTCTCAGCTGGTGGTATCAGAAACGTCCAGCGATGAGGACGTGATCCAGCCCACTCAGGCGCCCACTGCTCTGAGGTTTGTGGCCGAAACACCAGAGAGGATACAACAACGATGGGGAACATCGTCTGATTCTTTCTCTGAGGACTCAGAGTCAGGAATGAGGTGGAGTCGAAAGCTGAAACATCTGAAACTGCAGGTTGTTGTCAACGAAGATGGAGAGACGGATCAGTTAAGTGGATCTGATGATGATGTCAAAGATGGAAGAACGACCCAAAAAGCTGCAGGACATCCTGCAGGTGTGGAGGAGCGGCACATTCCTGATCCTGTGATCAAACTAGAGCTCAGTGATAGAGCTCTAGCCAAATGGAAGCTCTGGCTGAAGAAACTCATGAAGAAGAGCAGCAACAAGGAGCCCTGCCCACACCGCCAGAACTGTACAGTCCAGAGTGAAGGCCTCCTCGCTGCGGGTCATGGATCAGAAAGACATCCGGCAGAAGAAGAGCACATCCAGAGACTGAGGCATGACCTGAGAGCATGCATGTCCACACGCTCGCTGATGGTCCACACTTCCACCTCTGCCCTCACAGCCCCAGCTGTGGAACCGATGCCTGATAGAGTGGACCCCAAAGCCTGGACTGACGAGCTCAGCCAGCGTCTGACGCTCTCCTGGCAGGGCGAGGAGGCTTGGCGGGCGTGGTGGGAGGAATGTTTGGGGCTAAACAAGGAAAAGAAGGAGGAGGCTTTGAGAAGGAGGAGGCGAAAGGAGAAAGAAGCAAGGAGAGCTTCAGGGCGACATCTGGAGCTGTCTGGGAGCTTCGCCTCATCAGTGAGCTACCAATCAGAGCTCTCCGACTTCTCCGACTCGCAGGGCTGGTCATCTGCGGTGAGTCAGGGGGCGTGGTCTGACTCGGAGAGCATCAGGTCTCAGCCAGCAGCCGTTACAGATGCAGGGCCGTCGAGAGCCAGTCCACCCTCTGAAACAGGACTATCAGTTTGTACTTCAGCCTCAGCTCAGAGTGTTAGACAGGAACTAGAGAGACCAGGGACCCCCAGCAGCTCCCAAACCCTCACCCAGCCTGGGACCCCCAGCAGCTCTCAAACCTTCACCCAGCCCAGGACCCCCAGCAGCGCTCAAACCTTCACCCAGCCTGGGACCCCCAGCAGCTCCCAAACGGTCCCTGAGCAGCCAGCACCCAGGTCTGGCCTCATGCCGTCCAGCCAGAGGAAGAACAAATGGTCGTCAGGCATCCTCAGCTCTCTGTTTGAGCCACAGGTGAGAAGGAGTGCCTGCTTTGTCTGGTGGAGCGTTGGGATGTTCTCAGCAGGACAGCAGACTTTCCCAGCTGAAGGGGAAAAGCTGTTGTTGATGTTAGAAGACCACAGAGTATGATAGAAGTCTCCTGGACAAACAGATGTTTAGTTGTGTAAATATGGACACAGTGAGACAAAGTGTTTGATAATATAACCATGGAGCCAGACTGAGTGGTTTCCTCATTGAGACTCACCAAAACCAAGTCCTGGTACAAATGAAAGCATTTCAAACCCATTTTGAAGTAGATTCACCAGGATAGTTACTCTCAACTCGGGATTAAGTTCTAATACTTTCTGTCATCATCTGGTCATCAGATGGTCATTTAGTCGACTAGTCATCTGCTTATATTACCCCATAGGTCTTATTATTACTGTCATGTTACTATTGTATTATATCCAAAATTATTCAACATAATAAGAATGATTATTGTTGTTATTATTGACTGTTAAAGTTCACCTGCCCTTTTAGACTGAACAGGCAGTTTTGATTTTTGTCATAGCCAAACATTGAATATCTTCTAAGCATTATAGCACTATAAACTAAAAAAACTTGGATTAGTTTTGCTGTTTAGTGGAGTGGAGTATGTCAGGCTTATATCTGAGAGTCATTTCATGAAGATTAAACTAATGTATACAACCAAAACACCTAATGGGCTAACGCTAATGCTAGCAATCATCAAGTAAACTGATCATTAAAAACATGGCTGTGTCTTCATGAAATAAACAATAAGTGTGAGCCGGATACTTACTGTGAAGATAAACTTTGGTTCAGCTTCTCTGGTTTGTCTTTGAGTCTGAAAAAATTTGATTCAGGTCCATAAAGTATAAATGTTCAGTACAGCAGGAGGATCTGCATGAGGAGAGCTGCAGACTGCAGATTTACTCTCATCAACTGCTGCTGTACTGTGACCTGAAACATCCAGAAGAGTTCTTACCAAGTCACTCTGTGTCTCACTGATTAAGCCCAAAATTAAAACACCTGCAGGCTCACAGGTAACGTGGATGTCCCCGTCCTCCAGCTCACTTTGAGGTTTCTCATTATCATCAAACCCCTCAGTCTCCATCAGCAGACATTTTCACACCAGTGTTAACTTGGACAGCACTTTTTAAATTTAGTTTTAGTTATAGTCTTTTGTCAAAATTATCTTTTAGTTTTTTCATAATTTAGTAATTTAAATTGTTTTTGTTTTAGTCTAGTTTAAGTTGATATTTCACAGTATTTTAGCCTATGAAAGCTACTGTGAATTTAGTTGACTAAAACATAAAGTGTAAAGAGTTAGGTATTTTTTGTTTCCTTGAATTTCTGAAGTCATGTTCTACACTTGGATACAATGACACATCTGATAAGGCTTAATTGAATCCTACTCAAGTTTGAATGTATAAACGAACAGAAACAAAATTAACTTTTGTGTGAAATGTAGTCACCTTTATTTAGGTCATATAGTCACCTATATGATGTGTTTTGTAATGTACATGTGTGTGATATATTTGCATCAATAGTAGAATTTATTTTTAAAAGACCCATGAGGAACAGTAATAAGGGTTAGGGACTCAAAGTTTTTGACTTCTTCCTTCTCCTTTTCAAGCCTGTATAATTAGGTTTTTTTTCATGTATATGAATTGCAATTCTTTTTTTTTATTCTTTGCATTCATGTTTGAAATAAAAGAATTCAATTCAATATATCAATTCATAAAGAGAGCAGCTCTGATTGGATCACTCCCCAGCTTATCCCTCCACCATGAAGCTCAGGCAGCTGTGGTTAGATGTCCTGTAACGCTCGGACTATGTCCACCGTGTACAAAACTGAAGGGGGGAAACTCTTTGGGCTTAAGTTAATTATTGGGTGAATACCAAAAAATAAACACAAGAAAAATGCCCAAATTAAACGCTGAAATATCCTGAATAATACTCACAATGAAACAATTATGCGGGTGCGATCATTAGTTTTAATTATTCTTGCGTTCAAAAATAAACGAGAAAAACACTAAATATCCCCCAAAACAGCGTCTTTGTAATTTCAGTCCTAATTGTCCATAACAAAGAGTATTTTTACACAACACAAAGTCGGGTGGCGCGTCCAATATCTTCCGTTCACCGAGATTCTTCCACTAAATACTCTCAGTTAATCCTCCAGGAAAACCCAAAAATAGTCCAAAAAAAGAGAAAAAGATCGATCATCAAAAAAACACTGGTATACCAGAAAAATATAAAAAAAGAAAAAGAAACAATCTCACCGGGATCAAGTCAGCAGGGAGAGTCGGGAAGGCAGCCCTTTGTTCACCTCCGTGTGTCGGCCACACAGCTGCGGGAGCGTAGGCGGTCCAGCCCGAACCACAGCGTACCTTTGGTTTTTCTTGTCTTTATACTTTTGATTTTCTTTCAATTCTTTTTATTAGCCTGTTTATAGTCCGTGGCGTGAGTCCCACATCTTGACCTCTGCAGTCAATTGTAGTTCCTGGTAAGCATCTCTCATTTCCCTTACGCCACATCCTCCCTTATATAAACTTTTGCATTCTATTAAAATATATTTTAGCGACACCCATTATATTTTTTAAAGCACAGGGAAATACATATAATCATATGAGAACAAATAAAACATTTCTTTTTAATTAGTTAATTCTTTTGTTCTCGCTTTTAATTTTTACATTTCACAATATTTCAATAAGGTGACACCGTCACAGTCCCTCTTAACCCTTTAAAGCCTTTTGTATCATAGTTGAAATATATCATAGTTGTTTACCATAGTTGGTAAACAAATTAATTTAAACATCCGAATACAGTCAGATTCAATGATAAAAATGTCCTCAAATGGATTGAGTTGCCAAAAAACCTAATGTATCAAATGAGATACAAAAAATAGATATGTGTAGTTTTATGGGAATTTTTTTGTTTTTTTTAAAGGATTTCAGTGGAAAGTGAAATAAACATTTAAGCTCCAAAAAGATGAGAATATCGTGACTATAGTTTGCATTTTTTAGGCATGAAAGGGTTAACTCATCCAACCAAAGTAGCTTTCTTTTCCTTCTTGATTCTCCATTTGACCTGCAGCAGGTCGTCCTGACCATCTGGACCCACCTCACTGCATTGAGTTGCCATCATAATAAACCTAGTACCTAATAAAGTGGCCCATTAGTGTATGTCTGAGCTGGGTCAGGTTTTCATGTCTTGTTCTGTCTGTTTCCTCCAGGCTGAACCCTCGCAGCACAACGGTGACTTTCTGGAGGAGGAGAGCAGCACACGACCCACTCCTCGACCCGTGGCCTCCTCGCAGGTCCCCGGCTCCCAGTCCAGCTTTCAGAGGAGCTTCAGAGGGAGTCAGTCCGAGGACTTCTCCGACTGGTCCCGGTCCTTCTCCCAGAGTTCACAGGGGCGACTCGGATTGTCGCAGTCATCACAGCCAAAGAAGAAGAAGTCTCGGATGGGATTTTGACTCTATGGTTGGAGTTTCTCTGTTGGAATACTTGATCTGGATCTGTAACGTAGGTCTCTCCTGGGTTAAGATGAAGAGGATTAACTAAACGTGTGCTGGATTTAAGTCTGGAGAACTTTACCTGTGGAGGGTCGTTCTGCATCTGGAGGCTGACGGACTGCAGACGAGTTTGGTAGGATTCAAAGGATTTATTCCTGTGGTTTTGTGGTCCTGTCTTTTGTCCTGCTGATTTCTGAATGAGTGTGAGCGGATGAACTGGTTTTAGTGCTTGTTTATGATCGCTGTTTGGTTCGGACAGAAGTTAGGACAAAGGAGAAGAGTGACTCAAGTGGATGGAGCTCAGGAAAGAGTCTCCAGAGGTCACAATCATTTTTTAGAAGAACTGGGCCGTGTTTTTGCTCTGATTGTTTGAAATCAAGCAGCTGCTCAGTAAGCCTGGCTCAGACTGCTGGAGTTTTTGGTGGATTTAAATCCTCACTCCCTGCTCTCCAGGCCTGCGTGTTGAAGTCTGGACTTTGTCTGCACTGATGTGATGAGATTATCAGATCATAGACAGCTTCACAGACTCAAGATGAAGTCTTGTGCAGAAGGCTGTTCAGGCAGCAGGGTCATTTCAACAGGTTAAATATTCAGGCTTTAAATGTGACTGATGCACACTTCAAGAGCTGTGCTGATATTTCCAAACTCTTTATTGCCAGTATCAGAATCAATAGCGAGGTTTTCTCAGGAGCACAGAGCCTGGCCTGTTATTTCAGAATAAATGGTATGTATGCGTCAGATGTGAAGCATGGAAAGCATTTTACTTATGATAAAATAAACGTTTTGATTTACAAAAATGGACACGTTGTAATGGTCATGGTGGCACATTTGTATATTCCAATAATGTCACAGCTAATGTTTGGGATATATAGGGGTTAGGGATGCAAAATAATGTTTTTGCCAGTATGTCCAAAAGCCTCTAAAACAACACCTTTTCCATCAAATTGCATGAAGCTTGTGAAATTGACTGCTTCTGCCGTGGTGATGTCTATTCATGGGAGAAACTGATATGATGGAAAAACATTTGGTTCTTTTTTAATGATATTGATTTGGAAAATTTAACTGTTGGTAATGAGGAGTTAAACAATGAATGTTGCCAGTATTGGTCAATATGTGGGATATTTATGGTCATTTTTTTTTGGTCAAAATATAAAGATTAAAATATCAGCTACATTTTTTTTACCTGCCAGTTCCCATAATCAACTGTTCAGAGAAATGCCAGCTGATGCCAATTTTAGTCTGATAATATCATGCATCCCAATATACACCGTATGGTCAGTATATACCTGCCAAAATGTTAATATGTAGTGATGAAGGCAAATACTAATGTAACTGCTCAAATGATGTTGTATATCCTTCATGGAAATTTAACTGTTGGTGATGAGGAGCTAAACAATGAATGTTGCCAGTATTGGTCAATATGTGGGATATTTATGGTCATTTTTTTTTGGTCAAAATATAAAGATTAAAATATCAGCTACATTTTTTTTACCTGCCAGTTCCCATAATCAACTGTTCAGAGAAATGCCAGCTGATGCCAATTTTAGTCTGATAATATCATGCATCCCAATATACACAGTATGGTCAGTATATACCTGCCAAATTGTTAATATGTAGTGATGAAGGCAAATACTAACGTAACTGCTCAAATGATGTTGTATATCCTTCATGAAAAAAAAAATCACATATTGGCTGTCATATGGGAAAACTAAATTGTATACCCTAGTGATAAAGACGTCTTGGTATCAGTATTAGCCACTTTGCTTTTATGTTTTTGTTTTGTTCAGTTAAGGAAGATTATAGGCACATGTTTTTTGTTTTTTTTCAGCAACAGTGGAGAAAAAAAAAATCAAGTCCCAGCCTCAGCAGACAGATAAGTCGACTCCATCAAACTGCACAAAAATGTGTCTAAGCTGAAATGATAAACAATAGCTTTTACTAGACTTAAAAATATCAAAGCCAGCAGCGCCTGCCTTGAACATTATCTCTGGACCTCACACAGTCAGCCTCTACTGAGTTTGACTGGATGGGGGGATCCGAGCTAAAGGTTGGCCCAACTGTCAGGTTGTGTATACCCCTCTTAATAAGTCCTGCCCAGTGACAGGTGTGGATGGTCAGTGTTCTGTCTGCAGTCATGGTCATATTCATGCCTGATGGATGTGTAATGTCACTTTAAGGCTACGTTTACATGGAAACTCCTGACTTAAAGACACAAAGATTTGTCCTTTGCGTTTTAGAATTCTTCTGCGTTCAGACGACGATGCTCAGAGACGAGTTAATCTGCTGTAGTATGCATGCCGATTCAGTAGATGGTGGTGTAGGTCTGCAGAGATGCAGCGCTGCTACAACAAACGAACGAAGAAGAAAAACTTTCACAAACAACAATGGCAAATAGACGCACAGAGATGCAGGAGTTTCTTTTCTGGACAACAAATCTGTGTGGATAGTTTTGTCTGGATAACAAACCAAGCAAGGTAAGAGGCTCACACGTTACTTGGCAGATGGCCGAAGCTGCTGTTGTTCCTGGTATGCGCACGCAGCCTTCATATGAAAGGGTACTGCGCATGCGGGGACGTCTGCGTTTCACCCTGAAACGCTCTGATACAGGTTTACACAGAGCTGCATGGAAAGCGGAATCAAATCTTTCCACTCGGGAGCCCGTTTTCAAAAGTTTCTGTTTTCAGAGGAAACGCAATGTGATCTCATCTAAACGCAATGCCAAAACGTAACAAAAACTCAACGGATTTGACCGTTTTCGGTGTCATGTAAACGCAGCCTAAGTGTATCATAAAGTCTGCCTGCTGTGTGAGGTTAGATTAATGTGGCAGAGGCTGCTGCAGGTAGGCTGGAGCTATAGAATGAAATTATTCACCATGATTTGGATGACAAAAAGTCTTTCCAATTAGTAAGTTATTTATACGACTGCTTTTATTTGATTAAAAAGAAACAGTTGTGTAAAAAAGTCAAGGATGCCATATCTGTTGTGTCAGAGTGTTGGATCAAACGTAATAGTTGGCTGAGAAATAATTTTAATTGAGTTGAATTTGTGAAGAAGCACAGGCCAAGCTCTCAGGATTAGGTTTATTCTTTGTAGAGATGCTCTGTGTTGGACAGTCAAATGTTCAATAATGAGTTGATCTTGACAATGGAGTCGTGTAGTGATGATGGATGACAGATCTGGACTGTTCAGTCACTTTATCAGCTTAACATACTGGCTGATCTCTTCATATCTGCTCATATAATAATCAACTTTTTAGGCCAGTATTTTCTAAAACCACTCCAAATATTGTGCATCTTTCCCTGCAGCTTCTGTTTGGGTTATTTATCTTAATACTGTAGTAAAGATGAGGCTGTGGCTCAGTGAGCCGGCCTGATGAACACTAAATCAGTGAATCTTCTGTACTGTTGGTTTCAGTCTGTGAATGTCCTGCCAATGATGTGATCCTGCAGATCTCTGCACTTAGAGTTACATATGTTGTAGGAAAAGTGCTATATAAATAAACTTGCCTTGCCTCTGAGCCACATGATGGTCATAGTTCAAGCCAGGGATGAAAACATCCTGACGGGCTTGAGTTAAAGAAATCCTTTATTCCAGGGGGTAAAACCCTGCAGTTTGTGTAGAAATGACTGGATGTGAGTGAGACTGAACTCTGCAGAATCTTTAACGTTTGTCCTCTGATAAATAAAAGTGCGCCTTACTCTTAGAGAAATGATTTGAATGAAACTTTTCTACTCAAACTTCAATAAAATGACACCTCTGAAAAGTCGTCCTTCTCATTAATTACCCGAGGGAGCATCTGTTTTTACAGCATGAATGAAAGAGATGGACAAAAGATTAGAAAACAATATTTTTAATAGGTTTTTCTTGTTTCAGTACAGGTGACAAAAAGAGAATAAATAACTTAATATCTACAAAGAACTATGAACAGGTTTTTTTGTACATCATTTACAATTTTACATGTTTTTATATTAACATTTTCTTACATTTTTAAACTTTTTTTGACACAGTCGGTAGGACTTCTTTCAGAACAACATCCACTCTGAACAGAACTTTTTCATTTTTAACACTACGTACTAAAATTGGCAACTTTTAAACCAGGATCATACGTACGAACACACACATCCATAAAAACACACTTGTTAAATAGTTTTATCTAGACATCCTTTGGTTTGAATCTGAGGGAAAGGTCGGAACAGTCTCTGCTGCCTTTTAGCAAGGCACTTTAACATGGCTGCCCTGACACTGAACTGGAATTCCTGACATCTACATCCCTCAGACACAACTCAAACCTCCGGCCTGTCCGTTTAACACTTTGAGTTTAGAAAGAAAAATGTGCAAATGAAAGTTTGACAGAAGAAGGGAGCAGCTGGGACCAGTTTTAAATGTAGTTTGAACCCTGTAATCCAGAAAATAACAACTTGGCGATGAGCAGGACTTGTACTTGAAGAAATCCCAAACTCAAGTTTGCAAACGCAAGAATCAGTGAATCTAATGAAAAGTAACACTGACAGCATATTTGTGCAATTCACACTGCCTGTAACCCCACCTGGAAGAGGTGGGGTTACAGGCAAGACGACAACAGGAAGTGACTGCACTTATGGGAATTAGCATGGATGGTAACAGCTTCAGTAGCAGTTTTATTAGATCTGGACCACATTTCTTTATTAAATGAAGGACTCCAACATTATCTGAATGACTTGTAATAAATGTGATTAATGGAACAACCATCCAATCACCTGCCAGATATTCTTCTGAAAGATTCTGACCCCCCTTTAACTCTTTCTGTGTGCTCTTTCTCAGATGCACCAGTTGATCTGGTGTGTCAGGTTCAGCTTGCCTGCATTTCTTTGAATAAGATGAATTAATCCTACATTAGTTCACTTCAGGTCACAGTGATTATGATGGGTCTAACATCCAAATTTAAAAGACTGTTTACCCTTCCAGCCCTATATGGATCAGTATGTTAGATATTAATTAAAATATGGTGGATTTGTCATCTCCAGATAAACACGTTTAAAAATAAATTGTCCCCAGCAGCTCCTGTCTTCTGCCAATCAGAAGATCTCTTCCATAGTCTAAGTAAAACAGTCTTAAGATTAATAACAGTCAAGAACATTCTCATAAATAATCACCACATTTGAGCTTTTTTTTTTCTGGTCGACGGCACAAACCGTGAGTCTGGTCTCACATCTGAGCGTCCAGGTCTACCTGCTCGCTCAGCCCCATGAAAACCAGACCCCGCTCCAGTCGACCCATTTTTTCTGACGTTGGTCCTGGAATGTGACGTCAACATGCACCAACACGTCTAACAAACTAAAATAATCTAAATCTACCAGAAGAGTCCAGCTGCCAGTTGTAGTGCGACTCTCCACCGGCAGCACCGAGCTTATTGACCCATCTTCGATGAAGAGTGGGGCAGTTTGGGATCAGAGGGCGGAGACGCGAGGCACACGGCGGCTGCCCTCAGGCGTGGAGGTGTTGGCGGTGTTTTTGGCGGCGGAGGTGCAGGGGGAAGAAGGGTCCTTCAGCGTCACTGCCCAGAGAGCTGCTGAGAGACTCCTCTCCTGAACTCATCATGTCCTCGGACGAGTCCTCGCTGTGGAGACAGAGACAGACTTACTGAGACCAGCGGAGACTGATGACTTCAGGGGTCAGGCTCTGAGACCCAGACCAGAATCACAACAGAACAGTCATTTAAGTAGGGGGACTAAAATACAAGCTTTATAAACTCAACATGAATTAAGTTATTCACTCTTAAGGGAAATAAACGTTCATGTTATTCTGATGTTCCTGATCACATCCTGGCAGAAATTAACCAACAAATGCTCATTATGAGAAGCTCTGGATCATACTTGCAGCAGCTTCATGGTGGACTTTGGTTTGGTACAAAAAACATTCAAATGAGTTTTATTTCTCAACTAATCTTTCAACTTTGCAATTAAAATAAATGTGGGTTTTTTTCAGTAATTTGGTCAGAAAATTAGGACAGCATATGGGTCTTTAATATTCCATGTTTGTAAACTTTGACTTCATAACCTGTAAATTATTCATTTTAAATAATAGTACTTAGGCAAATATATATATATATATATATATATATATATATATATATATATATATATATATATACTATTTTTTTTGTTACTTTGAATCCAAAACTTTAAAATGTTGAGTTTGACTTATTTTTGTTTTTCTTGTCATTTTAATCTCAACAGTCTGTTTTTGTAAGCTGTGAAGCTGTTATTTATTCATGAGTATCTTGAGATGTGTTGTTTAGATTGTATTCTAATGAGACGTCCTTAGCTGTCATTTTGGCACCAGCTTTCCCATAAAGTGATTTCTGTGTTGACTTAAATACAAGTTTAAAGTGATCACAAAGCACAGAGAGGTGTGGATGATTATTAGTAAGGACAAAAGGAAAGAGAAACCGTGGTAATCCAGACCTCACCCGTCTGCCCTGAGTCACTCAGTCTGACTCAGCAGTCTGTAAATCAGCTGATCAGAGGAATTTAACTTCATTAAACTTTAATAACAGCTGTCACTATCAGCTGGTCTTTGTTTAGAAGAATCAGCTGGGAGCAACTTCTGCCCTCTTCACATTGGCTCAGATAAACCTCCAGACGCTCAGGGTTACATAAAGACGGCACTCATGTGACGTCATGGAAACGTCTGTCAGCAGGACGTGAGATACGTGAGGCCCCGATGAGCTGGGACAGAGCGAGGGCCCCGGCTGTGTGAGTGACGCAGAGCAACAGCACAGGAGAGTCAGGGCAGAGAATCCACCAGTTCTGACTCGAACGTCTGTTTGAGGCTCTTAAAGGATGTTATGTTTCTCTCTGATTAACCCTGAAGGTCCAGCTTCTTCTCTGTGTCAGTGTTAACGTCTGTTTGAGGCTCTTACAGGATGTTGTTTCTAAATGATTAACCCTGAAGGTCCAGCTTCTCTGTTTCAGTTTGGCGCTGCTGTGTTGGGCGTTAACACTGTGTTTGGATGTTTCAGCGGGTGTGTCTGGTTCCTTCAAAACTTAAATGCCTTTCTTGTTGTCAGGAGTTTGAGGAATTTACAGCAGACTGAAGGGGCTGTGGGCCGTCACATGCAGTCACATGGAGTCAATCTGACATCAGGATATAAACCCAAACCCAATCAGACATGATCAAAACCTGATTGTTCACTATGACTGTAGAAACACACCAGAGCCTGAACATTACACCATAAGGGAGCTATGTTGCTCTGCTGTGGTTAACAGTATCAAATAAATGTAAAACACACATTCCTGATGAAGGCTGTGATTGTGCAGGGTGAGAATGGATTACTAACAATTATTTTGAATGTAAAGCTTGTTTTTATACTGGGCTCGAGCTTTATTAGAAAACATATGTGATTCATCTTTCTACCTTTCAATACTGGGATAAGCTAATCAGTGCTGAAGTATGCATACTGACCTACTGTACAGCTATTACCATGTATAATAAAAGTGTTTTTTTTGCTTAGGCTCTCAAGAATTCCGCCCAAAGCCAAAGATATACCTTCAGTTGGTCCCTGCCTTTTCATCTGTTGGAGCATTTTGATTATACACTTGCCTAAATGTGTGGCGTGGTTCTGGATGACACCATTATGATACACAAGAGGCCCCAGTAACTGTAACTACCTGTTCAGTCAGAAGTTCAAATGATGTTTTTCTTTAAGTAAAGCCTAATTCATACTGCGGTTTCTAGGTGTAATGGTCACCCCTCTGTGATGTTTCATGTCCACTGAACATCCTGAAGGCGGACTGGGGAAACGGGTTGATCCCCTCTTTGTTCCATCTGCAGAGGTCGTAACAGAGGCATGATATTGGAGAGCAGGGGAATCAGTGGGAGACGGGAGCGCTGCAAGTGTGCCTCTGTGTTTATGAGCTGTGTCACACGCATCCAAGCTGCATTGCAGCATGAACTGACTGATGTTATAGCCTCTGGGAATTGATGTTAATGTCTTGAGGTGTTAATGCAGTGGAACCTCTTTGCAGCTCTTTTGATTTATCTGTTTGTCGTTGTTTGTGTGATCAGTTGTCGTCTCCCCTCTTCCCAACACTGATCCTGCTGGTGACATGCAGGTTACAGCTCGCATCTGTGTCATGTTAATTCTAGATAGTGTGCATGACTGATGCACTGAATCAATACGCTTTTCATTCACCGAAATTAAACAATGAACGGTTTCCATCATTTTTTTGGTGTTTGCTGCTGTCACTTTGTCAATGGAAATGTGTTTGGTGGTTTTCCAGTACCTGATCAGTGTGTGTGGACCAAACTGTGGCTCAGGTTTAGTTACTGTTTCAGTCATAGTCCTGTGTCAAACAGTGTTGGTGTAAACCTCTTGTTTTCTTTGCTGGACTGACCTCTCGCTCTCGTCCCAGCAGCCCTCTGGGATGGTCGGCAGCTCAGGGACGCTGCGGTAGCTGTGCAAATTCTGAGCGGTCCTCCTCGACACGATCCACTGCAGCTTCCTGTGGTTGGGTTTGCTGCATTCAGGTGACGAATACTCCAGCAGACAGAGCGCCACACGCTCGCTCCAGAAGAGCAACTCACTGTCGGCAATCTGAAACCAGAGCAGATCAGTGTGAGGTTTGGCCAAGAGCAGCGTACACCGATACTGTATTTAAAATAACCCCGTTACTTAACACTATACTACAGTATGTTCTGTGAAGCAGGTCAGGGGGTGAAGGGAAACCAGGTTAAAACAGCGTCTGTCAGTTTGTTCTGTAACCTGATCAGCTGGTCACGTAACACCTGAGGGTTCAAGTGTTCAACGGGGGAGGGACTGAAAGACAAACGCTGGGGGGCAAAGTATCACCAGGTCAGCAGTTTCAGACCTAAAATACCCCCATCAATAGACAGTAACTTTAATTTAAAGATCTTTTTTTGTATTCTTGACATAAAAAAAAACATTTTCATCAATAAAGGTCAAGCACAGAAAACTGATGAAATGAAACTCAAGGGAAAAACTTCAGTGTGAAGTAATTATGTGGTTTGAGGAAAGATTCGCAGAAGACAAGGTCATTCAGGAATCATAGGCTCACTAAATGTAGACTTTTTTGGGCTTATATCTTAAAGAAATTAAAGCAGAAATGAAGGGCAGTCATTGATCTAAGCTTCTTTTAAATGAGAGCATATGCTGCAGGTTATCAGGATCACTGTGGATTTTGTAGATTTTTATTCAGCTGTAATTGCAACAGATTCTTTTTTTATATGCCATAAGTGGCACTGGCTGCTTATTTAATGTTGGTTGCTGTTTTTTAGATGGTTTGCTATGTTGGTGTATTAAAGCAATTATTTGAAACTGTAACTGTTTTGGACAAAATGAAACTGAAACTCCTTGAGTTAAAGTTGTGCTTTCCATGAAACTATTAAAAACTCTCCTAAAACAGTTTCTTATGGCAGAAATATACAACTCTGATATCTGAAAAGTCTGAGTTTAGATTTTCACATGATTACACTATGTTCGCCAAAGCCCTGACCATTCACCAGTCAATTTTTGGATCCATACCTCAGTTAAAGTAGGTTATGTTTCTGCCACATTGGTCCTCTTGTTCTCTGCAAATACTGTGAAATGTTGTCCTGGCATAAGGGAGGGACAACTAGATTTCAATATGGGCTCAGGATTTTTTTATTGGGCAGTTCTCCGAAATTATGATAGAAATTAAGCTAAAAAGATCAAAAATGCCTCAGCTGAAGTTTTTGCTAGTTTTGAATATTTCCTGTTTGATAGTGTCCCTTTTAGACCATCATCATTTTCATCATCTTCATGTTTGATAACATATTAGATAAATGTGAATATCTTTTCGTGCCAGAAGTTAGAGTAACAACCCCTTTAAAAGGACTTTAGGGTGATATACCATGTATATTTACAGCTCCTTTTACTGCCTGTTTTTATTTTGTGTAGATTTGAGCCGTCACAACACGCCTGCATGTTACATAACCACAGCCAGCGACTGGAAAAAAAAAACTGTTTGGACCAGAGCCGGTCTAAGAATAAACCAGGTCCCCTCCACGCCTGCTGCCATTCAAATGTGAACACGCCTGTCTCAGGCTCGTATCCACGGCCAGTTCAGACGGACTCTGGAGCTCAACTCTGAAGAGGTGAAGCTGCAGGCTGATGACTGTTTGTTGTGTTAATGTTCACTGGTTGAGGTCAAAGCTGATTGCAGCAGCAAATCGCCACGAGTGAAATGAAACCTCCAAACCAATGAAGCTCCTCAGGTGTTGTGGAGGAGCTTTCCTGACCCCCTCTGTTACATCAGGATTCAGCAGGTGTGCTTTTTCCTCCCCCATCGTACTGTATATGTGTTATAAAATCATGGCATGTTTACCTTCAGGTGCCTCTGGATGTGATATGCTATCTCCAACATGTCCTCCGACTGGATGGCTTCAATCTCCTGCCGCAGGAGAGAGAGGGCGAGGACAGACGGCTGCATGGACAAACAAACGAGAGGTCAGGGCGAAGTCGAGTTTATCTGCACAGTTCAATTCACATTCACAAACACAGACTCAATGCTCTTAAAATAAAAGCAGAAAACACAAATATTACAGATAAAAAAAAGGCAAGATGGGAACACAGTAAATGATTCGTAAAACCAATAAATATTTTTATTGTTACTCTGATATTTCAAGTTTTTGTTGCTTGGACCTCCAGCGAAGGAGCTGGAAGTGCATGAAGCTGCTGTTGTTTTGACTGCATATATATTTGAGAATTCATTTGTTGTAAACTATACAGTATACATGGGTGTTAAAAGAGGATGGTAAGACCTTTTATTCTCATAGTTTTTTTTTTTAACCCTTTCTGCATTTATTTATCTGAGAGGACGGGACATTGGATAGTTTGAAAGTGGGAAAAGTGAGTTAGGAAATGTGCTGAGGAGGCTCCAGGCTGAGACCTGAAAGCAGAACAATGCACTTCTGTGATTTGTTTCAAGACTTGAATCAACACCATGCCATTTTTGATGTTTCATTGAAGATCACGCTTATTTGTTGATATCACCCCTCATGAGGTTAAAGCCTGAGCTGGAGGTGATAATAAAATGCAACATTTGGACACCACCAATTGGTCAGAGAACCACTGATGTTGGGTGAACTTTCCAATCTCTAAAATACTTTTTAATTATTTGTTTGGCTGCTGTGGAAAAAGCTCTAACTCCATGCCCTGTTTTGTTTGGTGTTGATGCACTATGGAGGATCACTCCTTCAGTGAGGAGATGCCGTCAAAGTGAACACTGTTCGAGAGAACAAAGTCCCTAGTGCCAAACCAAGCAGTGTGGGGGCACGTTGCACCAGCACCAAATATGCAAATCCACCTTTATCTGATGATTGGTCCGGCGTGTTCTTTAATCTGCATGTGAGCCAAATAACAGGAAGTTTGGCTGCCCGCAATAATCAGTCTGTTGTAACTGATTATTTAATGAATGGTTTGACATTATTATTCTGAGACACACGACCGATGACATAACACCTCTGATTTCTGGGTGCCTGGTTAAACTGCTGAGCTGCAGTAATCCAGAGTGGACCCTGTAGGGAATTCTTACCTTTGCTTTCGAAAAGGAGATCCTGCACAGACAGGCTTTGAGCTGAGCCTCCAGCTTCTCCAGGCTCAAAGTCTCCTTCCTGCTCAGACGTAAACACACAGACAGGCAGACTCGTTTTAGACTTCTTCAAAACAGAAATTACAATCTAGGTACATGATTCTGAAAAACTTTGAGACAGTTGAAGATTTATCCATTGTAAAACCTGCTGTGACATAATCTGAATACCTGCAGTTTAGATTATAATAAAAACAACGCTGTGGCGGGTTATGCAAGGGCAGGAGATCCATGCCCGGGCATATCTTATCAAATATTTCTCTCACTCACAGCTGGCTGACTGCCGCCCTACTTTGGATGGAGTGACTGACAAACAAGTGACAGGTGGAGCGGCTCCTCCAATTCTGCACACCAATCCCACCTCTGGTATTTTTTTTTTTTTTAAACACTACAACAGTGACATTAGTCCTGGATGTTTTCAAGAGGGAAGTAAACTTTTCTAGGCAACACAGGATAACAAAAGCGGACAAACTTTTGACTAAAGTGCAGTCAAGAGCTGAACAACACGGCAGATCATAGCAAAAGTTTATTTTGGTTGTTTCACTTTTTTTAAGTATAGCTTGAGTCCCTTTCACAGCTAAGACCTCAACGATAATTTTACCACTGCTAAACCCCGAATGAGAGGCCAGATCATGAATCTAAAGTACATGAGGACGATTCTGTTCATGCATAATCTTTTGCTCATTTTGTGCCTCTGTGGCTGATTGGTTGACCAAATTCTACATCTGGAAGGTGGCTGGTCACCCCCCCCAAATCTCAATAGACTATTCCTTGAGTAGCCACATAAGATATGTATCAATGTTTGGTTTCAGAATTCAAAAATTGTTTAAAAAAAAAAACCTTTACACAGACACTAAATTGCACAAAACATAGTCAAGATAAATGTTTCCAAGACTTTCATTTTTTTGTATTTAAACCTCATGATCTTCAGTCGTGTTGAGGGAAGAAGGAGAGAGCACTGATTTAAGTACACAAATAAGTTGTCAATATTTGGAAAAGGGAGTGGAAGTGGCAATTGCAAAGGGTTTCCACACACGTTTATAAATGTTACCAACAAGTTACTGCAATTTAAACCAGTGTGTAGAAGTTTGCTTGCAAATTTGGATAATCAAAATCATTCAGTTTCCCCAAATTTGGTATTTAGGGCTTCTCTTCTTGTTACTTTGGGATTAAATAACTCTGAAAATTGTTTGCCAATATATGTGTTCTTTAAATACAAAACAATTTGCAAGTTCCCGATTAGCTAAACTTTTATAAAACATTGTGGTCAATTAGCATAGGTTGTGTCTACATGTAACAATCCCTTAACCAAGCATCTGGCATCCATCTTGGTTTCTGAGCAGTTCTTAAAATACTTTTTTTTAAAATAACAAATACATTCATCCAAAAGTGAAACCCCAAATCTTCTTGCCCGTACCTCTCTGTGCAGTGTGAAAGTGCGATCTGATGGTAGAGGTGTAAAAAGGTTAAGGCAGTAATGGCTTTGGACTTGAAGTTGAGCTTCTCTGAGACGATCTTCTCCATGCGGCTGAGGTCGGATGCTGTGAACCGGCACTGCCCGATGCGGATGAGCTCGTCGCTGGGCGTCACGTTGCACTCCTCCTCCGTCACTTTGGCCGCCATGTGGAGGCAGCTGAGGCTGACGCAAGAGAGGTGCTTCGGCTGGATCTGAGGAGAACAATACTTCCATGAGACGATGCGTAAGAGTACAGTACCCTGGATTTATTTACTCTTCACACATTCACTTCATGTCAGATCACTTATTTATTTAACTCTGTTTACTCCTGCACAGCCTGCCAGGCACACAGCAGCCAAACTGTGTCACCAGGAAAGGTTAAAAACAAAGCCGCCCTATATCTGGTCCTATTAGGAGCGAGGATTTCGTACCCTCATCATGGCCAGGAATCTGTCCAACAGGTTAACAGCCAGGACGAAGGTCTGCGTGCTGTAACCAAAGAAGCTGGTCAGACTCCACAGATCCTCCACTTTGGCATCTCTGCACTTGGCCGAGATTCGACTGTCGTCCTGCAGAAAAAAGACACAAAGTTTGATATCTGTGTCACACTCACTTTTTGACAACAAAACTCGAGCCAAGTTACATCCAAACAAACAACATGTCTTTATCCTGCAATAGATGAACATATTGAATTAAGGGCTGATTTTTTTAAGCGGGAAAACTCTTTTATTGCCCTGAATGAATGTGATTTTCTTACATGTGTTGTGGATTCGATGAGGCTCAGCCCGGTCTCTTTGGGCAGATAATGAACCTCCTGCTCATAGTTCAGCCTCAGCTCCTTCATCAGCTTGAAGGCGTCCATGTCTCAGCTGGCTCTGGAGCAAGTGATCTCTCGTTTTCTGCACAGTATTTATTACTACAAGACACAGAACCAGAAACAACCATTAAAGTTCAACTCGGATACTGGAATCACTGGATGCTTGTGACACAATGCCTAATATAGGTGACAAAAGTTTGATTAACCAAGATTAAGCTGCTTATGCTTGTGCTTTAAAACACAAAGTACAAAATGGAGAGCTGAAAGCCTTCTGCATCAAAGCAGTTCCTGCTTTAAGCTTATTTATTGTATTTTTAAGTAGTTATTTTTTTTGGAATAATCAAGATATATATGGAACATTATCATTCAGCTAAAAATATGGAGATATGATTTTTGTCCATATCACCCAGCTCTTTTATGAACAATGGTATCTTATGCCTTAAAAAGGGGGTTAAACATCATTAAACAGAAATCATACACACACACAGAAAACTTGTTTATGGCTTGCAGCGCACAACATTGGATTCTTGTTGATACCTGGTATGATGACATTTCTGAACTGGTTATAGATTGAGATACTTTTCATCAAGCTGTAACTTTACAAAAATAATCATGTTGTTTTAAATGTGACCAGGCCCTTGTGTATGGAACAGATGTAAAACAATGAACAACAACATTTAACTCTCTGACAAATGAAGGTCTTGATTTTAAAATGTACTTGTGCTGTGATAATTGGGTGCAGAAACATGGTACATTTGTGTTTATGTGTAATATCAGTAACTTCTTTCAGCTGTATATCAGCAAAATACACAGGTGTAACATTAGTCTTCACCTTTTTTTGGGTACATGTACAAATTAAGTTTTGTTTTTTAGAGAGGGAAATGTTTATTTTTCTTGTTTCACATTCGCTACAAGTCAGTTTATGTTGAGTTAATACTTTATGCTTTTTGCAAAAGTGTTGGTATTAATACCAGCATATTGGATATTAGCAAAAGTCAACTATCCACTATTTAATATCAAAGTGGATTCTCAAACAGATATTAAATGATATATCTGTAGAAAATAGAATATTCAACAATCTCGCAAGACAAAAGGTTTCAAGTCACACAGCTGAAAGGAGGCTTTTCTTTGGTCTGACAGCTCCTGTGATAGAGTGCCGAAGTCCTCTGAATAAGTAATTTCACTATAATCATTTTCTTTTAGTGTTAATTTCTGATTCATTGCAGCTTTCCTGGTCTTTAGTCCTCTTTGCAGCCCTGTCTGTCCTACATTCACTTTCTGCCCTAAACTGGGGTCCTGCTCGAAGCCCCGCCCACCCCCTCAGCTGGGCTCTGGTGTTAGGTTACTGAGGCAGACGCCTTCCTCTGTCCTCTGACCGAAAAACAACCCTCAATCCAAGGCTCTGGTTGTTTATTAACATCCAAAAACACACCATAATATTCCCCGGCAGGCTGAAAATCCCGTACTTGCCCGTCCAGGCTGATGCAAACCGAGCAGCTAACGACAGCGGCTCGAGCGACGAGCATTTAAATCCTCTGAGGAGCGGGGGAGGGGCTGGCTTCACTCCTCACATAAAAAAAGCCTTTTATTTCAGTCTTTACCACCAATTTACCTTCAGAAATGTGTTCTTTTTCACATTAAAGCTCACAAACCCGAAACAGGACCGCAGAAAGTGGCGGTGTTAGCCTCATATCCGGATTTTAACCGTGTAAATGTCAGGTTCAGACAGAAGACGACCCAACAGACTCACAACAACAGAGGAGAAAAACATCAGCAGGGCAGGAAAACCTTCGACAAAATCTATTTCAAATCACTTCATTAAAACACAAATCATCCATTCGACAACACAACAATACATTTACTACCCAACAGAAAACAAAACAAGAAAATCCACAAATATACCATTTATATCCCCTTTCTACAGGCCTAAATAAAGAGTAAAATCTTCAGAATTCTAAAGACGATAAATACATTCAACTATTACATCGTAGGCTATTTGTTGTTACTAATATCATCAACATTAATAGCATCAAAGTCCTTTCGTCGACCGTTCACTTTAATGGGCTATGTTTGTAATTTGATCGCACGAACTATTGGCAGCAAACAAACAAAAATAGTCCAATTTTTTTAAGAATTACATAAATAAAATAAATTTGAGATGAAGACTTATACCAATAAAACAAATCTTATTTTCGACAGTTCACTTTAATCAGCTGTCTTCCTGCCCGTTACCAGGAAATATCCAGAAATACGAGGAAGTTTAGAGAGGAACACCTATTTCATATGTGATATAAGGTATTTCAAATTGAGAGTATTTAGAGATGATTTTATTACCTGTTAATGGAAATTAAATCCACATAGCTGTAGTCTTCTGCCTCCTGTTTCTCGATACTCCTTCTCGTCGTCTCTCCCCTTTCTCCTCTTCTCTCTATTGTTGATGTCCAATGGGTTCACGCCCACCTCTTAACGTCAAAGTGCAGCAGCCAATCAGATGCGTTAGTTTGAGAACAGCCTTTACTCACTTACCGGGTTTAACATCAAGTTAAATCTTACATTTACATAGTTTCTTTCCTTTTTAGACATCCTTTTATTGTTTTCACATAAGAACATCAGTTCCGCGTCAATATTAATGCCTAAATACAGTTATAACCGCAAAGCAGGCGATCCTTAATCAGAGACATCCTCCTCTGAGTGGCATGGCCATCAGCCAATGATAGAGCAGCAGTTTGGAACGTTCAAATAGTCCGCCCAAAATAGGCCGATCTAATTGGTTAATGGTTATTAAGTATTCTGACGCAATCATTACATTACGTAGTGCTCTCTGACTTTGTCTTTGTTGGTTTTCTAAGATTGATAACTCAAAATAATGTAAAAATACTTTGGTCAAAATGATTCTGTGAAATAAACTGTGTCTTGATATATTGATAATACTGTGTGACGACTGTCAGAATAGTCCAATTTTACACCCTGTTATCTGTTTTAGTATAACTGTGTTTTGAATACGTTTTTAGTACAAGTGGCCACCAACTACTTAAATTAACAGGCACCTTGTCCAGAAATGAAGGACAACATACATTATTTCCATATGATTACGATCAGGACTATTCCTGAAGTTTCTATTAAAAATTGTGTTATTTAAAGTCTTTTTCATTTCAACACCACACTAAAACACACAGTTGTCTTCGATTTGATATTCTAACAACATTATACATACATTTTCATTTGCTGTTACAATATTTTGCTTTTTTAGGGTTGATATTCACTAGAAATGTTTCCTATTATGTATAAATTTTGCTTTGTCATGCCCAATTCCTGTTGAATTTCCCCCTTCAGTTTATGTAACACTTTTTTCTGCCATATTTAGACCCTTGTAGTTCAAGTCTACTATTGTAAATGTTCCTGATAGGTTCCAAAATATGCGAGATCAGTCACTTTGTTAGGGTGCATAGTTTTAAGAGCTGCGATGGATGAGGACCTCCTCCCTTTAAAAGCCTATTTAAGCCGATTCCCCCCGCATACTGTCAAATGAATGTTAACATAGGCATAACTAAAAAATATAGTCTACATTTTCAGTAATATAAGGGTGTCTAAATACTCCACATGAAGAAGAATTACAACTATCTTTCCTTTTTTGTGTCAATTTTGCTGTACTTTTATGTGTCAAAATTGCCCAAATCCTGGGCAGTTTCCCCTCTTCAGCTTATGAAACACTCTGTCCTGCCCTGTTCAGACACTCTAGCTCAAGTAAGCTGTTGGAAATTATCTAAAAGACAGATAGAGACACGACTATATCAGCTACTTTGAATATGGATAATTATGTTATTAGTATATGAACAATATAACCTAATCTCATTTTAAAGAAGCTTCCATGAGGGATCAAAATGGCTCTGTGATAGGAAGTGTTTCAACTTGTTGATAATTCTGTGTAAAGTCTGCCAAATTATTGCATTTTATGATAAACTTGTTCAACCATTGATTAAGTTTAGAATATGTAGTTCATGTTCCTATGTATTAGCAGCCACCAGCTGCTCGTACAAACAGCATTTTTGTGCAAAAATGTGGGATTCACATTATTTTTTTTCAATATGATCTAAGCTAGAGTGTCCATTTTTGAACAAAGCCCCATTAGTATTTATAAAAAAACAACTTTTGAAATTATTTTTCCTTTTTATTGAAGTATTTTGTTTTTTAGGGTATCATGAAGTAGAAATTACACCTTTTCTATCATGACCCCATTTTTACCTAACTCCTCTTAAATCTCCTAAATTGTCTCCTTCATTTTATGCAGTAAATTTTCTTGCACTTTTCAGACACACCAGGTCAAATGAGCTGTAAGCTTTTGAAGAAGAGCTACAGAGACTTTACAACCTCAGTCACTCAGACTTAAACTTTGAAAAGCTGTGATATATTAGCTATGGTTTTCAACCTTTTGTGGCCTATTTTAACTGATTTTTGCCCAACATACAGTCAAATAAGCATTACCAAAATAACCTTCATTATTAAAAAGTAAAAATAGTGTGTGAAGCATTTTCCTGAGTGTCATTTTAATGCAACTCATGCAGCTCTTTCTCAAACTGTCCCAACATAACCCTTAAGTCACATGTTCAGGCAGTGGTCTGTCTTTAATAGGAAACTCAGCAAATACTTCTTATTTCCTCTTTTACTGAGGAACCAGCATGTACGTAAATGATGAAATCATCACTAAGGCTTACAAACTTTAAAGTTTTCCATGACTCATTCTCTTTGGCTTGCTAAGAATATGATTTGTCATTTAGTAGTGTGTAGGTGAAAACGTTGAAAGTTGTTTTTTTTTTGTTTTTGTTTTTTTGCCATCATTTTCAGCCAGTCTCAACATCCACATATTTACAAATATTGACCATGAATATATACAATGATGTTTATGGTAAATTAATCAGTACTTCTGCTGTGAAGCACTTTTTAAAACAGATGTTTTTAATACTGCATTGGTAGACAAAACAAATTCTATATACTCAGGACATTCAAACAAAAAAGACATGCCAAGAAATTATTAGTCTACAAATTGTGCAAATAAAAGGAACATGAATATCATAAACTAAACAACAATGTGTGTAAAAGGCTAGTTTTAATTTCGGCATATAAACATAAGGCTTTAATCATTAGATAATTTTAGAAATGAGAAAATCTGTACAGTGATATAAATGATGAGTCTGCTAGTCTATAGACGCATAGTTTAAACTGCTATGGTGTAAGAAAGACCTTCAAACATTGACAAGACAAACTTTAAACCAGAGGTGGCTTTAAATGTACACATTTTGCAGTGACGGTCAGAAACCTCCCTGGAAGGCCGCAGCTGTGTACACCCTCTGTAAGCAGAGCATAAAATGGGAGTGTCTCAGTGACATCAACCATTTTGTAATCGATGAGCAAGCATGTTGATAGTGGTTGCTGTAATGGAAATGCTGTCTCAGCCTAAGTTTTAGTCAGCCTAATACCAGTTGAGTATGGGCTAAGAGGCTGTTTAATGAAGTTAAATATTGAAAATGGGAATGGCACCCCACCCAAGTTTACAGCCACTAGAATCAGAATCAAAGTTGTACTTATTGCCATTTGCCCATAAAAGGAATTTGACTTGGTAAATTGGTGCAAACACAATTAACATATACTTATATTAAAATTAAAATGAGTCAGGAGGAATAAAATTAAGTATAAAAATGGGTATAAAATAGTGCAAAATGGACTATTGATACACAACAGGCACACAAGAGAATAAAAAAAACCAGCCAAATAATATTTCCAAAAGACACGATGAAGGAGCTGTACAGATGAGCACTGTACAATATAAATATAAATAAAGACACAGTATGCATGTGTATAAAATAAAATATAAAATAATGATGCAACCCTGATCCACATGTACTGGCTATGCCCTTTTTTTTTTTTTTACAGAAATTCTGGAGATTTTTTTTTTCATATTGTCCAAAATATTGAAGAGGAATTTATACCCCAGTCCAACTTTGGCCCTGTTTGGGGTTGCTGGTGGGGTGACCCTTTATTAACTTTTTCAGAATGTTGTTCGTATTCTGATCTGTCATTGTTTGTTTCTCTGTCTTTTTTTCACATGTTGTTGAAAATTGAAATTAATCAATAAAAACATTTGGAAAAAAAACATCTAATTTGGCTGGGTTACAGTCTGTATGAAGGGGTACTGTTCATGATGCTGACAGCACAGGGGAGGAAACTGTTCAGGTGAGCAGGTGAGTTGTAAAGGCTCACATATTTTACTCTTCCTTAAAAGGTTTGCAGTGATCATGGTGTTCTTAGAACATGATAATAAAGTTTCTTGTTGAAAAATCAACTCAGATATTGGATTTTTTTATGCCTTGTCACCCTTCTGTTTCAGCCCCACTAAGAACAATTTGATCATAATCTAACTGAGCTGTGCCAGATCACCTACCTTCCAAGAAGTGATGTTGGCTTTTTCAAGCTTTACACCACTGCTTGTGGTGCATCCTATTTACTTTGGAACTCAGATGTTGGAGCTGGAAATAACATCCCATCCCTGATAAAACTTTTGAACTTTGGATAATTGAAGATCATCTGATGTCCCAAATGGGAATTTCAATCCAAGAGGGTGTTCCAAATCATGTATTTAATTGAAACTCAAATATTATGACCTTTGAGATCAATCATAATGCATTATATTGGGTCTGAACAGACATGTTGAGGCATGTCCCTTCACCTGGATCTATGAACACCTGACTCAGGGGGAGTCACCCATCTGGGGGAAGTGGCGTTATCCCTCATGACACTTATGAGTATTTTTTTAAAACTGTTTGAGCACACATTTTCTTAAAGGGGGAGTAAGCAAAAGAAGGAGAGGAGAGGTTTTCCACTTTAAGGGAGCGGGGTAGTCAGACTATTGGTGCACATTTTTGTGTAAAAATGTCATGTGTGGGGATGCTGGTTTGGCAGAGTGGTAAGCAACCAGGCACAACCTATATATATGCTTCTGCCTGCTTGAGTTCGAGTCCTGTGGCCAGTTTGCAGTGTCCTCACCCATACTGTCTCTTGCCCCTCTTCACAAGCATATCCACTATCTCTCTCCTGTCAATAAAGGCCCAAAATGCCCCCAAAAACAACTCTACAAAAACAAACAAACAAAAAACATCATGTGTAACTTGTAAAATATGAGACCTTTCAAAAGGTTACATCATGGCTTAACCCTGGCTCATAAAGATTTTTTTTAGATCTGCTAAAATACATTCACAATCCCTAATATAAAAAGAACAATCTAGTTTCTATATGCAAAGTACCCAAAACATAGATACATTTATTCTACTGTTTACACTCTGCATTGGGCTAAAAGTGATGATGACTCAATGGTAGAATATCACACTGGTAGGTCTGTTGGGGACAAGATGTTATATGTGCACTTTAAAGGCTGTTAAGTGTATCACTTCAGTAATTTACTCACACTAAGGGGGGAATTACAGGCCAGAGTAGAGTCCTCATAATATACGAAGTTGGCTATGCATGCCACCTCAACACCCACATTATGTGGAATGATTTGCATAATGGTATGAAATTTAGTCATGTTTAATGGTAACTTATGAATGTTACTTTTGAAATGTCCCAACCACAAATCATTACCCTTATGATCCAACACTGCTATAATGATTACTGGTTGGTGTCCCCATTGTAGTTTCTGCCTAGTACTGCAGCTGAGATTAAAATAAATAAAATAAAATAATAATAATAAATCACCATTCCCTCCTTTTGTGAACAACCATCTCAATTTGACCGGGAGGATCTTCTTTACGAGTTCAGGATGTGGCTGCCTATGAGAGTAAACAGTGGCAATGCTCTTAGGGGCAGAGAGTCACAAGGTCCACCACAAGCATGACAACACGGTAATTTCCAAACTTCAGTAATAGTTAGTGCAATAGTCTAGATACTTACCATAAGTTATTAGGCCAACAAATGTCTTAATGGTGGCAAGTTTCAAAATGTAACCCTCTCTTATGAAATGGGCTCGAGCCTTAAATTGTTGTTATATTGATGCTGCAAATCAGAATCAGACAACTTCCTTATCACAAAAGGCAAGTCAGAGTTTGTAGTTTACCAAACCAAACATGTAGAAATTATAGTAATAATAATAAGTTTTATCTAAAACACCTTTCTCAGCACTCAAGGACACCTTACAAAGTAATCAAAAACACAATTAAAATGAACAAAAATAACAGACAGAAGTGGCACAAAGTTAAAATGGACCTGAGAAATTAGAGTGAATATGCAACTTGGTTGGGTTGATGATGACGGACCAGGACTTGTCAGAGACAGTAAAAACATCATGTGTACATTAAGAGATGCTCTCTGGCACCAATATTTGACACAGTTGGCGGGACTCGGCTTTTGGTCCGAAATGATCAGGTGATGGAGTCATCTGGAGCCAATTTACAGGGCCTCTCAAGCAGGTAATGTGCAGGCTTGTCTGCACATTACCTCCATCCCAGTTCCTGTCAAATTCCTACAGAACAATACTGGGTCCAGGATCTGATCCACCCCTGACCAGGTTTAAATACCACTGCTACATCAGGTCCTGGAGACTAAAACACTTTTCACCTTCCTTTTCTTCCACTGTTTTCCCCTCTGATATGGTAATAACTTAATAAGCAAACATATCTAGTGTAATACCCTGACTGCCAAACTTTGCCTTTCGGTCAAACGTGGTTGACTGTCACACAGTTCTGTCATGTTTACAATCATAATGTAAATATTGGTAATGTTAATATTGTACATTCTGTGGCCTTCCTCATTGTCTCGCTTTAGTTATTCTATTTAGTTTTTCCTATAAAAGCAAGTTGATATTGCTTAAAGATTCTGCAACCCGCTTACTTATTTTTTAACCTAATTTTTATGCTTTTGTCTATTTTAATGTCTTTGTTTGATAATCCTTCTGCTATTCTGTGTATGAGAGCAACTGAAATTTCCCTTGGGGATTAATATAGTATTTCTGATTATGCAGTTTCAACATCCTGCTGGACCAAAACAATGACTTTAGCAGGAAGTTGCCTGTCTTGACCTACTTCCATATAATACGACAAAACTGTTAAACAGCACAATAAAATTTCAATACCTTTTTAGTGATCTCAGTATCGTGAATTTTTCATCTGCAGAGGTACTTTTAATGGGAGGCGCTCTTAACAAGTCATAATAATAAATCATGCAATGAGCCCGTGTATCTTTTGAAATATGGGCCCCGTGCCCTAAACATGTTCCCATGCATTACTTTTACAGTTATCTGAGCGTTTTTGAAGAAAAATAAGTCCACTTCTTCTGGTAGGAGTGAAATATCAGCGTCTTATTAATGGGAATTTTCCACAGAGGCTGATTGTTTTGTGTCTCAGTGCTGCCCGGAGGTGGGCGGAGCTTGTTCCCTTCTCTCTTCCCCCGGTCCCCTCCTTCGGAAGTAGACGTATTTGTCTATATTCCGTTCTTTTATTTTTATACATTTTTTACCCCTATTCCCCGGCACCAAGCACCATGGCCGCCAAGATGGACGACTAAACCGAAGAGCGGGTCCCCGATTTTCACCCCCAGATAATCCTTGAACCGAACGGACCGGATGAAATCCAACTGTGGGTTTCTCCGCTTCGCAGGGGAGGTAAGGGCTCCGTGTACTTGCTGGGTAGTAGTTAGCATTTACATGTCCCTGTCGTACAGTGTTGCGAGTTTCAGAGGGCCGTGTCAGATGGAAACACTGTCTAAATCATTTCATATGTTACAACCACAAAGCTCTTGACCACATTAAATGGTTTTATAGAGCAGACTTTGTAAAGCGCGACGTCATCGCGGCTAACGACGCTGTCAGTGTAGCTCCGCTCCGGGTAATAGTCATATCCGAAGTAATAATGGTTGTATATGCTTGGTAATGCACCTGCTGCAAAAGGCCGCTGTTTTTTCCAAAGAGAGGGGCTCTGGGTTATTCCTGATATTATGAGGTGTAGTTTAAATTCAGGAACTAGACAGTTTCAAATGCGATGCATAATACAAACCTATCTGTTCAATAGTTGAGCTGTTATGTAACTTTATGCCTGCTGAGGCTGCAATAAGTTTGTTTTTAAGAGAAGATCAGACGATTTCACAAGTCACAGCTTGTTACTTTTTAAACAGGTTAAATAAAAGTGAAATATTGACCTAAAGCTTATTTTTCTATGTTGTCAGCCTTTCCTTCATGATTACATTACTTTATATTTTGCCTTTTGTGTTTCATACTTTAATGTCAACTACATTTTTCAAAAGTTGATGCATGATTGTATTCACATTAAAAATGTGATAAACCAAATAATATTCAACATAACTCCATAAAAACACAGTGGATTTGGACTATTTAACAAACAATCACAATAATGTACACCAATTTTTTAGATGGAGAGAAATACTTGTTCTTACAATGTCAGAGCTTTGGGATTGTCATTTATATATTTATTAAAGTTCATGTGCTGCTTTTCTGGAAAGATGGATATGTTTGCAACTATGGAAAGTCAGGGAAAACATTTTTGCAGGCTTTAGTTGTCACAGAGCTGAAGTTTTGAATTTAAATATAATGTTACTAGAAATGCACAGTATTACTAATTTGATGTCAGTATCGCAGGTAATAGCTAAAATAGTGAAACAAAATTTGTAGATATTTAGAGTTGATATATGGGCCATACATTTCGTATATGCTCCTATATTGGCTTAAGTATTGGCAGATTTATCAATGTACCAACATGCGTAACAGTGTTATCACTAAAAACATTAATACACCAATACTATCATTATTAGAGATTAAAATTATGTTTTCCTTGTTTCACATCTGTTTCTATGGCAAACAAAGCATCAAAAATCAGAAACTAGTCAGTTATAGTTAGGTGAAGACTTTGTACAAAAAGTATCAGTATCCACACTAATGAGTTCAGGCGTATTGGCATATCGGATGTCAGCAAAAATCCAATATCCTGCATCCCTAGATTTTATTCAACGTCCGGTGATAACAGGCAATACTTGCAAACTGATCTGGCCCCTTTCCTGCAAGTTAATCCCTCAGTCTCATCTTATGATTTTTATTGATTACTTTCCATCTAATTAAAGGGAAAAGGACACTTCATTAGGTACACCTGTATAACTGACAATCACACAACACAGTTCACTTAGAAAGTCCCACTGATCAATATTTCAAACACAGTGTGGAATCTGTGCTGCGAGCAAAAGGGCATTATTTTTACTTAAGGGTGAATAAAGTGGTATTAAATCAAACCAGACGCCCTGGAGGTGACCTTGGCAATGCCGCAATCCCTGTCTATTAGTGCCTATTTGGTGCATTTACATCTCAGTGGAAGCTTTGGTGCAGGCACTTTTTTTCATCAAGCACAATCACCAATTTATATTTTTGAACCTCTTTGTTTTCTCTGAATTAATTTTATAGGCTGAGATCATTGAATATTCAATAAAATTGTGAGTATAAAGGCTATATTGGTTAGTCAACATTATTTATTATGTATCTATTCATTTTTGAACCTCTTTGGACAGGTTCTGAAAACTTTAATACTCAAAGGGTTTATCAGAGCTCTCAGTTATCTTTATGTTGTTTTGTATGTGACCTTCCATTTGGAGACGCCTCCCTTGTAGCCATTTTTACGAGCGTCCTTGTTTGTGTAGTGATGTGAAGCTCGCAGTCAAACGTTGGTATCGGTCGGGAAACTTTTGTTGACCAGGTTTCTGCTGATTGTCTTCTCTACTCACTCTATATATATATATATGCTGCAGATGCTTCGTTTATTTTAGTTTGCAGTGTCAACAAATTACAACAAAACTCCGGTTTTAGTGACCCATGTTTACTTTTTGCAAAATGTTGTGGTTTGGACCTAAGATTGGACAACACTTATGATTGAGCAAAGAGACAGGACAAAACACCACATCATTACGAAAGCTTTTTTTGGACCCCCAGAAATAACCACATTGTCATGGAAATCCAGTGCTATAATCTCGACATAGCAAGAGAAAATAGTTGAGATTAAAAATAAAAAAAATCAGCAGTTCATCAGTTATACCCACAGAACAGACTTTATGTATTTTTATTTTATTTATCTAAATTAGATCCCCAGTAGTTGCCACCTTGGGAACAGCTATTCTTCCCAGGATCCATACAGAAAAGATCAGTACTAACCATTTAATAAGACATACAAATTTAAACAACTAACTTATATAAAAAAAAATAATAAAATGGAAATATAACTATAACAAACCAAGACCTAAGCAGGTCATCGTATCATGATGAAAAACATGAAGATGTTTGAATTAGTTCACGTAAAAAGTATTTAAACTGGATTATCCTACAAGGCAATCAGAATTATTTATTCATACGAGGTGTGACATACAGACGGAATCATTTATTCTGTAATAACTGCATTCCTTCAATTTCCATTTTTAACTCACCTTACTGGTTTTCTGGATTAAATGTGGTTAATAATTGAAAATCTCCCAGGGCATGACAGTCCTCATTAGATTTTTGGCAGTGATAATGTGGTTTCCAGGAAAGACTTGTCTTGTTTCATTATGTCTTTCATTTGTACATGTGGGCTGAGAGTGCAGGTATGAATGTGTCTCTGAATTATATTTTGTATGTTTCTTATAAACTGAACCAGGCTTTATGTGAGTCTCTCCTCTACCTTTAACCATGCAGTCAAGTCAGATAAGGACACTTCAGCGTCAGGTCTCACTGTGCCATGTTCTCGTGTGCTGTTACAAGAGATTCACAGTATTATTGTTTTGATATCGGTGTTGGCTGATAATGACGTTTTTGCAGATGTTTACAGCCGATATATTGGCAACACATATCAACCAATATTGATGCACCTTCTCATCACTGCATGAGGATATTTAAATATCAAGGGTTTCATTTTTGCATACTGTTTTTCTTGTTTTACACCTGTCCCTCACTAAAATAAACTGCTGCTCTGAAAGAAACAAGTCCATTTTGTCCAGTACAGCGCTTGTGCTCTTGACCAGAAATATCAGTATCGGTATCAGCGATAATGAATTTAGAAATAATGGCGTATTGGACATTGGCAAAAATCTATTGCCATGAAAATGAAATTAACCTTAGTGATAACAACATTGGCAGATATTGGCCTAAAAGTTGAGGATAAGTTTTGGCCGAATTAGAAATTTTTGCAGACAGTTACAACCAACATATCACCCATATATCAGCGGGGATATAAGAAAAAAACACAAATGTACCACATCGCTTCACCTTATCATCACTGCACGAGCACTAGGCCTGTGCTCAAAATATCGATACAGCAAAATATGTATGCCCATGGTACTGTTATTATTGTTATTATTATCATTATTACTTTTGGTGTTGTTGTTGTTATATTTTTGTGGTGATATTTTATTGTTTTACTATTTTATTACTATTTTGTTATCACTTTTCAAAAGCCAAACTACATGGTGCAGCACTTGTTCCTAATTTTGAATCACTGCTTAAATTTTTGAGATCCTTAAATGTAAGTCTGATGAGCTGAAGAATCATTTAAGCGTTGTCCTTACTGTTTATGTTGTTGAAAAAAACAAAAAAATAGTTGTTGTTAATTCTGGTTAAAGTGTAGCCACTGTCTACAATCTGCACTTATGTGATATTTTTTTGATTTTTGGCCCTACTATTGTGATACATATTGTATTGCAAGCTTGCTGGAAATACCCAGCCCTAACAGATACATTTTGAAAGCAAAATGTTCATTTTCAGGAGTTTAACATATATTTGTTTTATTAGAAATGTGTTCCTTATGCAAATAGACTCATATTTAAAGCGTCATAGTCAAATTGTCAGATGTAAAGACTCTGCTCAGTAATAAGTTTTAAAATATCAGATATCAGCAAAATCAACATGTGCATCCTAAATTGTGGATTAAATGAAACCATGAGGCCATTGAAGATGCGCACTACATGTGATTGACTCTGGTGCAGATGCTGTAGTGCTGATACAGTCTGTTGACAAGTCTCTCTGTTGCTGTGAAGCCTTTAGTGAAGTTATATCCATATGTGTGATGTCTGTGTGCAGGTAGCTGTATCCAGTGGGGAGGTAGGCTCATCCAGGGGAGGACAGAATGAAGTTCATCGACCCCTGGGGACGCCAGAGGCTGTCTTTTCTTCTGGAAAAGGCAGCCTCTAGGGAAGCCAAGATGTGGAGGGTCTACGTGCCAAAGAAACCCTCCTCACAGGTGAGCTTTTTAACCCTTGGATGCCCTTCCATTGTTGCGTTTTTATTTTGTAATGAGTGTATTTTTTTTTTTTAATTGAACAAAGTTGACATCTAGTTAACTATTTCTAAAATAATTTAAAAGTTGAAAAGGCAGTTTAATCTCCAGTTTTATAATAAGTGTAACCACACTTCTTCAAATGGAAATGGGACGATTAATGCTCACTTAACGTACTGAGTTATTTTTGTTCATAGTTGTAGCAGTTATACCTAGCTGGCACATTTTCTTAGCATCTTTAGGTCAGGAAATCAAATTTGTTTCACATTTCAAGACTCAGAGCAGTTTTTACAGTCAACTTCAGGCAGGAGGTTTGTTGCTCTGTGGTGTGACAGAGCAGGTAACAGGTAATCCTGTGAAACACAGTGAGTCATCAGACACAGAAACACTGACACAACTGTGCAGTTTCCCCCCACCAATCAGTGGATGTCTCGCCCAGGTTATACGTCTGAACACACACCCCTCTGACATCACACTGTCTGGTTTATCACACCTGTAAAGGTGCTCACACCCTGACTGTGGGTTTGTCCTCACACGACGTCAGACATCGATGATATAACTAAACCTGGCATGTCAAACATGAGTCCTTTAACCCTTCTTTATATTTTCAGGACCAGACCTGAGGCAAGTTTTGTGTCATGTTGGGGGGCGTGGCATCAGGCTGGGTAAAAGATTGTTTTCCCTCAGCCTGCAAAACTGTGAATGTGTGGATTTTAAAACTCTGGTTTTAATGCTGAAAAGATGTTGTGCCAGTCACAAACATGATATAGATATAAGGTGTTCAGAAAGGCTGGTTTTGAGGGCGGTCACCTTCATATGCTAATGAACCAGAGCAGAGCTGAGGCTTACACAGTAACATACGGGGACTTAACGATAGACCTGCAGCATATCTCGAGCAAATGGCGATAATGCCAACTGATGTTAAACATCAAAAAGAAGAAGAAAAAGAATCTTGGGCGAAGCGGAGTGCACTGCTGGAGCACTGCTGGAGACTGGAGCGGCAGCAGTGGAAGTGCTCTGATAGACCAGAGAGGGAGCAAAGTGCTCCACAGTAAGCTTCACAGCGCATTTGTTTTCTGTGGAATTTGGGGGTTACAGTCCTGAACACACACAAATTCAAGCCGGAGAAAAGTCTTTGTTTCAGGCTGTCTGAAAATGTAATTGTCACTTTCAGATGTTTCTCCTCTCAGTGTTGTGAATTTTATCTTCTGTAGAGGATCGTAGGGAGGTTTTCATGCTTTGGTGCCGAGGTATTTCCCTGTAATGGGTCCTGCTTCTGCTCTTGTGGCAGTGGCTCTATCAGTATGTCGTGATGTGATTGTAGCTTCATCTGATAAGGCTAATCGAGCCAATCAGGCTAAGTGAGCAGATGGGATTGACAGTGGGATATCTCCAGTCTGTAATCTTTGCACGAGACACCTACAGTGCTCCAATTACAGGAATGAAGAAGCAAAACTGCACAAATTTCATCCAGACAACGTATCTACTATTTGTTGAATCCTTTTCATATCAATATGACTGCTGCATGTGCATAACGTGCTGCCTGCTCTGTTTCTCACGCTCCCAGCTGATCTTCAGGTGAGGAAAATGAAGTTAAGTGGAATTAGAGAGGAGGAAATCTCTGACTGTTAATCCAGATCCTCCTCTGCTGAGTCACTGCTGTGTGTTCATGTGTCTGCTGTTTTAATCTCACCAACAGGACACATTAAACCTCCTGCTCTGGATCTGAGGGCTTTAAATCTCAGCGTGTGAGCGCCTTAGCACAGAAACCTCAGGTCCCCATCCAAAAACCTGATTTTTGTTGGAGTCAGTCCAGATAATGCTTATAAATGTGCTAAAGTTACTTACGGTTGCATTTCTGTCGGGGCTGGATGGGACATGGACATGTTTAGATGTACCAGTATATTTTCAAAACAATGAAAAATAGTCGTGTTTGTGGGTGCTCAATCCTAAAAAATCATCACCCAGAATATATAGATATAGAGCTCAGAACAGTACCACAGAGACTTCATCAATTTTTTTTTGCCATAATATTTGTATTGCTGTGTAATTTAGACAGTGATTCCCATTTTATAGCTTCATTTATACATATTTATATTTATTTATACACACACACTTTTAGATTAAATAAAATAAAAACATCTAATGAAGAAGTAAATAAGGAATCAAGTGCATAAAATCTTAAGTTTAGGAAAAGCAAGGCTATTGGTGGGAGTTTTAAGAGATGTAAAAGGTGATGCTGATTCTGTGGGCCCTTTCTCTTTGAGGAGGTTGTCCCAAAGTCAAGGAACTCTGATGGCTCGAGGTTCCTTGGTTTGGACTCTTGACTTTGGAACAGCCAGGAGACCCCTGCCCGGGGATCTGGGGCTGCAAGCTGGCAACAATTTCTCTTTTTTCTTTGTCCAGAGAATGCCAACAGAGTCAACAGAGAGTAAACTGAAAAAGTAAAAATATTTTTTAACACATGGTGTAGACAATAAGGGTATAGATAATTTATTTAGTTTCACTGTAAAGAAGTGTGTCCAATGTATCTGTTATGTATCTGTTGTATCTGTTTAGAGTTTGTGTAGGAGTTTAGCAGTTTTTCACTTTTAAACATAAGAAACTTGCTTATATGGGTGGCGTGCGTTCTTTCAGAGCCAGCTTCTTCCACAGACCAAAAAAGCATCCTCATTAGGTTGATCCGATATTTTTATGTATGAGTGATAGCGTGAATGGTTATCCATGTGTGATTGGCTGGTTCAGGGTGTACCCCACCTCTTACCTAAGGTCAGCTGGGATAGACTCCAGCCCTCCTGTGACCGCTAAAGGGATAAGCAGAATAGATGATGGATGGAATTTGCTAACATCGGGTGTCAAGGACCTGTATATTTGTTCCTGTGACTTCACATAGATGTCAGTAATGTCAGATTTTCATGGGAGTCATATGATGGTGTGTTTCTGGTAGCTTGACAGCCTTTGGTTCTTCTTTCTCTTTAACAATTAGCAGAGGTGCCATTTCAAATGCCATTTCACCCCAACATTATGTGAACATATAGTTTCTGGTTTGAATCTTCCTGCTCCAAGATTTACCAAGAGACAAACTTCTGTCTGGTCCAGTTATGTATTCAATTGTGAAATTGCAGTTTGCAAAATTTGGTAAAGCTGCCAAACTATCTTGTTCAAAGTGTCTGAATATTTGGCCCGCTTTGACCCCAGAAGGTGTAGAGCCACAGCAATAAGGGCAGAGTTGGCTTGAGTAATGAAAGCAATGATGGAGATAATTGCATCACCCTGTACTGATGCAAACTAGACTGCTTGGTGGAAACACATCATTCTGTAGGTGAAACCAAATCTCTAACCATCAGTAAGTAACAGTTTAGGAACAACCCAAACAAAAGTACTAAAGTTTGTCACTCGTGTGTCTTCTTATTTAATGAAACTCAAATCTGTAAATGAACACTCACAGATCTAAAAGATAGAAACTCCTCTCAGTTCTGTGTCCAGACTTGTCTCTCCTTGTCGTGAGTGATAAAAGGCCATAAATGACTAAACCGAGGCAGGAGTTATGAAACTTATCAGCACCTTTAGCCGAGTTAGCAGACGTGTAAACTGGTGCAAGAGGTCATTCTGTCTCCTAGAGCGAGTAAACAACAGCTATGTTTACGGGTGAAACAGGGTCCTTGCTGGTCCTTTAAAAGCTTTTAAATAATCTCACTTTAGATTATTAGACTTCAAGATCCTAAAATGACTTAAGGAGTCAAAGGTTTTGTGTTTTAGGATCCCAAATTTTATTTGGTGGTTTGACAGAAAGTTCTGAAGTTTGTGTTTTATAACTTGTCTAATCTGGATTTGATTGTTCACGTGACAGTCAGCAGCATTTACAAAACAACATCAACAAATTCATTTACAAAAACAAAGAGGGAATAATTCAGGAAGAGAGATTGAGGGTCGAGAACATTTGGTTTTGGGTTGCCAAGTGGTAATATCTGCATGCCTGCTGAAAAGAGAGGCGGATATCCTCGATGCGATTAGCTTGGGTTTAAGTCTGACCTGTTTCCTCTCCATCATTATCCCAATCTCGCCTTCTTGTTTCCAAAGCTAACAACTGTCTTTTTTGATAATGAATACATCTTATGCCAGAGAAATACATTTAAAAAACTAAAAGAAAAGAAAATATTCCTTCAGATAACAAAGAAAAAGACACTGTTGACAGCTGCAGAACAACTTTGATGCAGCAATTTGCAACATGTACAAATAAAAAAAATCCTAAATTGAGAAAATAAAAGTAATTCAGGTTACCCAACGGTTTTGATTTCCAGGATTCATCCTGACTCAACAACAGTTTATCCTTGTATTGCTGCCCCTCCTCTCAAAGCAGTAGTGTGATACCTTGGCCAAACTTAGGCACGTTGCGACTGGCTGCAGGAGTTTCTTCACCCCGTGCACCGACGCACAGGCACAAATGCAGCAGCAAGCATGAAGAGAAATGTGCAACAATTGATCAAAGCTGGTTTTGCTCAAAAACAGAAATACCACAGTTTACACGCATTGAACCGTGGCCGTTTTATCATTTGGTTCAATATTTTGTCAAGATTGTTGTACCCCTATTTAACATGTTGTAGTTTATTGATTAAATTAGTTGTGTTTAATAATGGTGATTAAGATTTTTACCATTATTGAGCAGTCCTTTAACTTTGAGGTCAAGTTAAGATGCTGTGCCCTCTTTTGCTCATGCTGCTTTTTTAATACACTGACTGAAGATTGGCTGTTTTCTTTGCTTTGGTGCTTGTCAGTTCTCAGAACAAAGATTCCGTATTGTTTTGAAGAACATGATAATGAGAATTATCATTATATTGAATGTTTTTTGACACTCATGTGGCTTTTATAAGCAGTCAAGTTTCAAATACGTCTGCCTGGGGCAGTTGTTTGGTGTCCTTTACAGGTCAAGGGTCATGGCTTTGGACTGGGAAAGGGACATATTTTTAAAAAAGGCAAATGTTAGGTACGCTCAGGTTACCATGAACTTTTAAAACATACAAGATGAACTTTATGACCTTCTTGGCCCTCAGATTGAGCTCTCTGTTACAGAGGAAATGTTTCTTAATGCAGAGACCTGAGGAAGGAGGATATACAACAGATTTGTCTTTTTGGGAGCTGAAGTAGGCCAGTTGACAGAGAAGAGCTCAGAGGCTGAGCGGTGTCAGGTTGCAGATTAGTTTGCTTGTGGGATCAGCGGCCTCCTGACCTTTGACCCTTGCTTCCAGACCAGTCTCATAAGCTCTGCATTTACCAAACTGCTGCTTCCAGAGTCAGCACCACAGAAGAATACACAGAGCAGTGACGCGTGTTTTCATCATGAACATAAGCAGAGATAAACATAAATCCAAATACAGAAAGGAGGATTGACAGAACAGAGCACACTCACTGGCCGTTTTATGAAGTACACCTTGCTATTATGATCTGGACCTCCTTTGGCCTTCAGAGCTCCATAATCCAGCAAGGTGCTAAAACTTTTGTCCATATCTCCATGATGGCTTAACACAGCTGCTGCACATTTTTCCGCTGAACATCCATGATGCCACTCTGCAGTTTCACCACATCCCAAAGGTGCTCTGTTTGGTTGAGTTCTGGTGGCTGTGGAGGCCTCTAATGTGCAGAGAACTCACTGGTTCATTGTCAGGGAACCAGTTTGAGATGATCTGAGCTTTGGGACATGGAACTGCTGGAAGTCTCCATCAGAAGATGCTCCACTGTGGTAATAAAGGGATGGAAAAGATCAGCAGCAACACTCAGATAGGGGTTTAAACTTGCTCAGGTCAGACAAAGGGGCCCAAACTGTGCCAGGAAGATGTCCACAGACTATAAAATACACCAACAGCAGTCTGAAAAGAGCAGTTGTGTGCTTACAGACTTATAATGTGCTTTAAAATATGGCCTCCATGGCTGTATTTACTCTCAACGTGGCTGACATACCTTTGAGTAATAAACCGATAGTTTCCTCACCAAAAGTGTAGAATGACCACCCAAACTGAGGTTTGGTTAAGTGTTTTGGAAGGTTTTTGGAAAGCCACAACTAAAACTCTCACTCAAAAGGGTTTTTCAATTCTATTAATGAGTTTTTTGACCCAGTGGGGTTGGTCAGGCAACAAGTTATGCCTCAATGCTGTCAAAATACGCCCCAAACTAAATCAGACTTTTCTCTTTAGACTGAAGAGCATACTGTTATTTTGTTATTAGCGGTACATTTTGTAATTCAGAGACTCGCTGACAACGAAAGCTACACTGTTCACACAGTTACTAAGCAGGCCAAGAATGTAAGCTTCTGAAAATACAAACACAAACCCAAAAATGTGCCTGTGCAAAAAATGTCAGACCACCATATATAATGCAATAGCCACATCCACGCTGCTGTTTCAAAACTTTTTGGATTTGATTTGGATAATGAAGATATTTACTATCTCTGTCTTCAAAAAATGTCACAGCTGAAAATTTTGATTGTGACTTGCTTGGAAGGAAAGAGGACCTAAAACTGATCCCTGGGGTATACACATGCTATGTGGGCAGATGTCTGACTTTTGCCCATGTTTGTCCTCATTCAAACTGAGGCACAAAGGTCAAAAATAGTTTTAAAATAGTACAAAGCATTAATTTTGATTGTGATAATTGTTAATGAAGTATCCCTTCGGTAAGACTTAACCTGCATCCTGAGTTTTATTGTAAAACTGATCCAGATGATTTAAAGAAATGCCTCTTCAGAAAGCCAGATTTTGTAATCTTCAATACAGAAGTTTAAGGAAAACAGTGCTAGCTTGAACATTTTCTTCCAGCTGTGGGATGATGAAAGAACTTGAATTCCTTGAATGTTTTGGATCAGGTTTATTCAGGTTTAAAGGCCAATCTTCCTCTATCTATGAGAAGTCAGACACAACAGCCATATTTAGGTCTTTAGGAAACTCTAAACTGTAGACTGAATTGGAGAAGCTAGTCCAGTTTGGCCCAGTTTCACAAAGCAGGCCAAGTCCTGCCCCGCAGGAGCATCTCTGTTAAAGAGAAGGGAAACTCCTCAGGGCGCTCCTGTTGTCTTCGCTGGTCTTCATCCAGAATAGTTCCTTTTGTGTTCACTCACTATGTGCTGAGATTTGCTGCTTGATCATCTGGTCGTACAAAGGAAAATTCTTTATGATGAAATTCATTCTGTTATTTTATTTTGTCTTTGCATTTTTCTTTCTCATAGTTTTAATTGAAATATATGATCAGGCATTAAAGGGTTTATAGGAGGCACCAACTGCTCATACATACAGTACCTCACAAAAGTGAGCACACCCCTCACATTTCTCCAAATATTTTATTATATCTTTTCAGTGGACAACAGTGAGGAAATGACACTTTCATACAGTGTACAGTAGTGTGTGGGCAGCTTGTAAAACTGTGTCAATTTACTGTCCCCTCAAATTAACTCAACTAATGTCTAAACTGTTGGCAACAAAAGTAAATATACCCCTAAATGAAAGTGTTCAAATTGGACCCTAAGTGTCAGTATTCTGTTTGGCCCCCATTATTTTTCAGAACTGCCTTAACCCTCTTGTGCATGAACTTCTCCAGAGCTTTAGATTTTAGGGCCCTGGTCTGTGTGGTAATGACTGAGGGCCCTGGTCTGTGTGGTGATGACTGAGGGCCCTGGTCTGTGTGGTAATGACTGAGGGCCCTGGTCTGTGCAGTAATGACTGAGGGCCCTGGTCTGTGTGGTAATGACTGAAAATAAATCATTTGTAACGTCAGGATGACGGAGGTCATCTGTACCAAACAGAGCCCTTAACGTCCTTAAGCCTCAGCCTGATGTTTAACCTCATTTCTCTGTTTGTCTCAGGATACAGATATCTCCCCGGCTCAGCGGGACGAGGCCGTGCGCTGGTTGACGGAGCTCCACGGCAGACTGCAGCTGTACCCAGAGACACTGGTGTTAGCTGTTAGCATCCTGGACCGCTTCCTCGCTCCCATCAAGGTAAAACATCATCTGCTGAAATCAGCTTTGGCTCACATTTCAAATCAGGGAGACTGCACCTGAGCAACAACAACAACAACAAATAAACTCAGACAGAAAAGAGGGTCAAAGTCATCATCCATCCTCTACTATGTTTTTCTCTCTGAGCATACGTGGGGCCTGGAGCCTGTCCCAGCTGACTAGACTAGCTGAGTCTAGAAAAATGTAAAAAAAAAAAAAAAAAAAATATTGTTTTGAATGTTCAGAAAATCCTCCAAAGTTTTTGATGTGTCAGGGTCTGGTGAAGGTTTGATTAAACAGGAGTAGTTCAAACAGAAATCTGTCTCCCTGGATCTCAGGTGGTTTCCCAACCACCAGCTCGGCCGCTTTCTTCTGATTCAGATGGAAAGGAGGAGACAAATTTTCAAAATTCCCTTCAATGGTTTCATGTTCATAAAACAGTTTTTTGAAACAGGCTGAGCAGCTTCAGTGTTGTTCTGCCTCACGTCATCAGCCACAGCCTCTCTGAAGGATCTACGAGCAGATCTGGACGTCCTGGTCTGTGATACTTTTTCATTGAACATCGTGATGGGGAGGGTTTCCTCATAGCTGACCTGTTCTTCCACGGGGCAGAGATATTTCCTGAAGTCAGGTCAGGACACCGTCCTGCTCCACAGACAGAAGCTCATGTTTCTGTGTGAAGATAAAATGTTCTGGGATTATCAGGAGCTGGACTCTGTGTCTCTGATAAGACTGTCCAGGGCTGTGTGATGGAGACTTTTAGACTGGAATAAAGTTATGCAGAGCCAGTTTGACTCTGCTGTTGTCTTCAGTCAACATGGAAATGTTAAAGTCAGATTTCCTTTGAATAGTTCTGACCAGGGCTATTGCTGATAGAAAAAAACCTTCAGGGGAAAGATGTGAAATCAGTTAATATAATTAACTGATACAACGAAAATATCAGTCCTTCAGAGAATTTTGGGGCGATTTTCTTGTGTTTTGTTGTCTAAAATTAAAATCAAACTTTGATTCACACATCCTTTGGTACCCCCTCAGTATGGAAACATTGACATAAATATTAATGGATATATTCCTCTCCAAAGAAACAAATTTATTCTTATTAAAGGATTGGCTTTACCAGATAGTTTGATAATTGAATTAACAGTGCATACACTACAGTAAAAAAAAACATCTCATAAGTCTCTGGCAACCCCAAAGGAGGATAAAAGCAAAAAGTAAAACCAAAGTCAAACAAATAAAAATATAAAAGTAAACTGCAAGAGAAAAATTCTCTCTATCTGCTCAAATCTGCACTGTTCGGCTTTTCTTGTTCTTTTTACTGGATAAATAACTCATACATTCTGTTTAGTGCATGTATTGAACAGAAGAGCAAGTAATAAAACATAATTAAAACCTGCAAATGAAGTTTTATAAGAAATACATTTAATGACCGATATGCTACATTATTATTTAGGTAAATAATTCAAACAAGCAGTGAGAGACTCCACATGTAATGTAGTGGGGTTAACGGTCCTGTGAAGTGTGCTAAAGTTTCTCTCCCCTCAAACATTCAAATACGAACATCACATTTTTACAAGAAACACACCTGCGCACAACAGACCACAGACGTCTTGGCTGGCCCTGGATAGGTCACATTTTCCATTCTATATTCGATTTCAAAACAAGGGGGCACAGCCTTCTTGATCAGTAATACCCCTTTCACACTGGCCAAAAACCACGTTTAAGCCCGGTAACAATCTGCTCCTGTCTGCAGTCTGAAAGGGTTTAACCAGCATTTCGACCCGGGTCGACTGACCCTGCAAGCAACACAGGTTTTAATCGGCTCACCTCCAGTCGGCTTCGGTGGGAGCATCGCACCTGGGTCAACCTGCTAATTTACGTCATGACATCAGTGTAGCAAGGCCACGGCATAATATGGCGCCCGTTCCTTCCGTTTGTAACTTGCGTGACTCTTTGCCGCCTCAGCAACAAATTCCATCTGCCTTTGAATCATTAGGGCTCAAAAACAGCCATGAAACTCGTCTGCTGCCAATTAGACACGGGTCTGCTGGCAGTGAGAAAGGAGTCAGTTTCCGATTGTCGATAGAATTGAACAAATTGTCAGGTTTTTGTTCAGTTTAATGTTGGATTGCTTATGCTCCATATTACCATCTCCTGAGCTGTTCATGGAGAGGCTTGCCCTCCAAACTGAGCTCAATCTTCTGTCCTCAGGGGAGGCAGAAAGATGATTGTCAAAGCCTGTGGAATAATGTGCCACAGAGTTTGCTGCCTGGAGAAGACAAGGCCTGCTTTGCCTAGGGGACCTTACCGTTGGACTCACTATTTGTTGTATATGTTTACTTTTGAATTATAAATAACCAAAAATATATAATTTTGTAAAACAATTATGTCATGCAGATTGTTGGATAGCTTTTGGTTTAAATATAAATAAATGAATCAACAAAGTGAACAGAATTTCACTTTCACTTTCACTTTAAAGGTTTGCAGCAAAACTCAGAAGTCCAGTGTCTGTCTGAGCAGAACTGGTCACAGACACTCTTTCTGCTCTTTTCAGGAAAAAATGCTGATTCAAAAATGTTCAAATATAATGCAGGAGCAGCATTATTGATAAAGGAAAAGTGCTGTTTCAGTGGATATTGATTTGAACTGCTTTGCTGCTCATGAAGTTTGGAGATGAATTCAAGTTTAAAGCTTAACTGACTTATACTGTACTTTCAACATGACCTTCAAACTTTTTTTTACAAAATGTGTTATTTTAGTGCTCAGAAATCTAGAAGTAAACATACTTATACAAGGGAGAAAAGTAAATATTGCATTTACCATTTAAATAAATACTGTTTTTATCCATTTCAGGTAAATGAAGCTTTGAGTAGGATTGTTTGGATGCAGGGGCTGAAAGGGGGGCGAGGTTTGGGGCTTCAGCTCACTGTCTACAAAGTCATCATGATGCACTTTGTGGTGCTAATGTGAAAAGATTCACCATGCTCAAACTTTTTGTGCAAACTATTCAGGCATCCTTAGCAATTAAACATAATTCTTTTGTCATCTGAAAACTTTTACACAAATCACTGAGCTGCTAATTTCCATCCTACCATCCAGCCTCCTCCTCTTCAGTAGCTTCCCTCTCATTAGTGAACTGCCGGGACGGGAGGCTGCCTTGTTTTGTAAATATTGGTTTTGTAATGCTGTTTTAGGTCATAATCAACTGCATTGATATGAACAACACTGTCTTAGATTTCATGATGTTTTGAATGATATCAATATGTTTTAAAACTCAATGTCTCCCACGCTTTTAAAATGAGGGAACCCCATTCCTCTGATGTGAGATGTGAGTAAGGAGGAAGATTTCAGCATTTGCTTAACCCTAACAATCAATCAACGAATCAACACAGCAATGGAGCCTCCTGGTCCTGTAACAGAGCGTCATTACACTAAACCACACATCAGGTTTTGTGGGGGGAGCATAAACTCCCAGCACATCAGCACAGTGCGTGAATTCAGCATAACATCTTGTCAACACTGATAACCCATTTTCAAGTCCTCTCTAAAGCACATTGAGAAACAAACTGAACGAGCTTAGAAAAGCTTTAAACAGACTTCAGAAAATGATGACTATACAAAATAAATGACAAAGTGTTAAAGTGTAACTTTGAGAAGAAAATGTTTTGACTGAAAGCTTTATAAACGGCAGTTCTTTGGATGTTGAATTTGTCTGTTTTTCCAGCATTATAAAATAGGTGAAACACAATCTATCTAAAGGGTAAAAACACTTGAACTATTATTTTATTGATGTGTTTATTCATTTCTTTTATTATTTGTATCATAAACTTCAGTAAAGATGTTGGTAAAAATGCATTTTTCGCTCAAGAGTGAAAAAAGGAAACCATTTAGGAATGATAAATATACATTTCCCTCTTAAAACCTTTGCTGTTGTGTTAAAATGAGCATTGAAAGCCACAGAATGGAATATAACCTTTAAAATAAAGTAGAACGTCACCACAGTTTCCAGAGTTGTCAAAAAAAAGTGAACGGGGAAAAGGTTTTGGGAGTCCAGATTGAGATGGATCCCTATATTGCTGCATTTTTAGTTCCATTTGAAAAACCTCTTTGCAGTTAAAAGACATCTATGTCTCTGTGGCTTAAGGATGTGATGTCCTGTCTTAAACTAGAGAAGATTAGCATAACTGTAAAACTGTTCTGAAAAATTCCATAGAAAATAGTTAAACTATTTCATTCATATATTTATTTTTTTAATACTTAGAGTTATTCCCTTCTGTTCAACCTAATATTCACATTTTATTTTCAATGTTTTTGCTGATGTATATATGTATATTTTTTAATTTATATGGTCCAAGTTTAATGCTTAATATTTTTTGTTTTTAACGTCTTGACTTTCATCAGTATGTTTTAGCCTACTGGTTGTCAATTTTTGATGGTTTGTAGTTGCTTTTATTTATTTATTTATTATACTGCTGGCTTTCAGTGTTGTTATTTGTTCTTATAAAGAAAAAAAAAGGAAAAGAGGGGAGGATGTGGTTTACTGTTTTGTTTTCAGATGTATTCTCTTCCCAAATAAAAAGATTTATTTACAAAAAAACAAATTGAAGTGTATTGTTGTGTCCATAATATTAAACAGTATTCATTTATAACACAGAGTACAGTGATTCAGATTTTTACCAGAGTCTAGTTACCTGATTTAAACATCACCTGGTTAAAGAAGACTTCATGACTCTGATGTTTAACTCACTCGATGGATTTACCGACCTGTCATTTTTTTGTCTCCAGGCTCGTCCAAAGTACCTCCGCTGCATCGCCATCGCCTGCTTCTTCCTGGCTGCCAAGACCTGTGAGGAGGATGAGGTGAATTTACCTTGCCTCTGATCTTTTTATGTGCATCCTTAATGATGTTTTTCTGTTTTTAATTCTCCTTTAAATCCTTTGTTTGTGGCAGTGTGTGCCCTCTCTGAAGGAGCTGGCTGTCTCCAGCAGCTGTGGTTGTTCTCCTTCAGAGATCTTGAGGATGGAGCGGATCATTCTGGACAAACTGAACTGGGATCTTCACACGGCCACAGCTCTGGACTTCCTGCACATCGTACGTCCATCACATTCACATTCACAACCACAAACACTCACTGTGTTTGAAATCATGTTTGTATTTAACAGTCTTATTTGTTAAGGACTCCTCTAAGGGTCTGTGAAGTAATCATCCTGTTTCAGTCCAGTATGTGGTTTAACTTTTACATTGTTCAGCCAGTGCCCTCTACAGGTGAGAAGCAGCACCTGTCTTCATGTGTGCAGGTTTTTCTGTATTGTATTCAGTTCACACTGATTTCTGTAGAATTTCTAGTCTTTCACTCTGAAATACAGCATCATTTTCAGTTAAGATACGATATTTTATGATTTAATTTGATTTACTGAAAGTTCAAAACCTTGCGTTTGGCTGGTAGAAAGTGTAATAATACTGCAGCACAAAGACCTGGACTGGTGCAATTGAGATCAGATTTTTTTCTTTTAACATTGCAGATTATAGCAGCTGACCAGACATATTTGAGGAGTGTTTAATGACGAGGTCAAGTCTAGTAAAGTCTGAAAATATATGGTATGTCTTAAAGGAAATTAGATCAAATTAAAAAACACTTGCATAATATAAGAAGTTGGAAATTATTGTAACAGTAAGTCAACTTAAAGACAGATTATTAATAATCGAAGAGATCAAACCAACCATGAAAAAAATCAGAGTTCATTATATTTATATTTAACTAAAAGTTGTCTTTATTTTAATGTCTTTATTTGTATGCGGATGTACTAAGAATGTGCAGAAGAATTTTGATGCTTAACATATTGACGTGGATTATTCTGCACACATTATTCTTATCATTTACAGCAAACAAGCTGTCGGATCTGTCGCTGCTGTTGAACTTGCTGTTCAAACCTTTGAACTCTTCCTTTCACTTTAAACTTCATCTCAGATTAAGCTTTTTCTGTCTCTGGTTAGAAGCTGCACTTGATTTTGTTATACAACACTCGTGCCTGTTGAATGAAAATCATTTTAATTCCTATTGGGTACAAGCTGCTCATAGATTAAACAGACCCCAATACATAAAGTCAGAATAAATAGTAAATAAACTGTCAGTGTTCAGGCTTAAATCTCTGCTGGTTCTGATTTTCTGGAAACCTGTTAAATACACAGTGGAAACAGAAGTGCACTTCAAGCACACAACTCACTGCCTAGACAGTATCTTAGCCAAGTTATTAGCTGAGATGTGGACACTGCCCCGTCCCAAGATGTTAAGAAATCCTTCACAGACTTCCTGGATCTAAAGCCCGGACTTAACCACACTCCCTGGTTCACTGCAGTGTGTTTCATTTATTTCAGAAATGTCACGTTCATTACACGTCGACCATCAATATAAGATGAAGCACACGTGTGTACTGACTTGAGCTGATTCAAGGACATGTATCAGTTAACTCATAGACCAATTATTGCTCTGACACAACCATGACGCCAAACCAATGTTATGAAGCATTCTTCTTTTTTGGAGTCGACATAAAGACACAGAAAGTTTTCTGTTCTGATAGAAAATGATGACAGAGGAGCTGAGGCTTATCACTCTGATAACACAAAGTTAGTGAGTGAGGAAAGGAGAAATGGTCACCTTATAGGTCATTTATTATTATTGTCTTTATCACAGCAGATTAATACCAGGGTGGCAGATTTTAAAGAAATGAGGAGAATTATCTTGCTGAAAGACAGACTAATTTTATTTACATTATCACCATTATCACTGCTGTTCATGACTTAACTTCAGCGAGATCAATGAAAGTAAATCCATGGTAGTTCCTGCAAACAGCACACAACTATTAGTATGACCTTGACAAACAGTCATGGATGACCTGCTGCTGTGGACCATCAGCAGAAACGACATCATTTAACATAAATTCATACTGTTAGACCAGTTAAATCCATTTTAATGGCAGTTCAGCTCGTTGCTGCTATATTAATCAACATCATTCATCTATCAATTATATTCAAATTAATGTTAATACTAAATGATTCACTCCATATTTCTATACCACCATAGTAAATGTCTTTACAACCAAATAAACATGAATGCCCTCCTGGAAAATAAAATGCCACATCTAAGGAGCTTACCTTAATAAATACCAAATATGATGAGGACAGACTTTTGATCTGGGTGTCCATGGGTTTGTCTCGTTCATAAATTCTTATTTTTAGTCCTTTTGTCTCTGCCTGGATGTATGTATGTGTAACTACAAACATATGGCTTAATTATATATATTTGTAAATATGCATTTATGTATATCTAAGAATGAAGAGCTTGGCATCAGCCTGCTGTATTGTAAAGTGTGTTGAGATAACACCTGTTATGAATTGGCGCTGTACAAATGAAGATTGATTGATCGATTGATTGGCAGACAAATGCTGCCTCCTTGGTGGGGTAATAACAATGGTTTTCTTTTCGTCTTAGTTCCATGCGATGGTGTTGTCGTGCCGCTCCGGGTTTCTGGACTCCATGCTGCGTCTGAACCGCTCGCAGCACCTCTCCATGCTCACACGTCGACTCTACCACTGTCTGTCCGACCACACGCTCGTACAGGTACGCACACACCTTTTCTTCTCTTTGGATGTGGACTTAAACAGGCTTTAAACATGTTTGTCCCTGCTGTGTTCCCATAGCTGAGGGGATCCATGCTGGCCTTGGCTCTCATCACGCTGGAGCTGGAGACATGCTGCCCTGACTGGCTCGCTCTGACCATCGACCTGCTGAGGAAGGCACAGGTACATAGCACTCATGGCTAATGCTAACACTTGACTTCACCAAAACAACTTAGTTATGAACTGGAAAGCAGAAGATGCTGGCAGGCAAGAGTAAAGCAGACACTTGGTTCACTTCAATAAAATGTTCATTTTCTATTTCATCAAGACTTTAAATTATCAGATTATTTTTTAACGTGTAAGAGTTTGTTTGGATGAAAAGAGAAAGAATAAGCCAGTCAGCCGTCCATGAACTTAATTAAGGTTGAATAAAAACTAAAGAGTAAAAGATTTAATGATGATTTTCATTTTGACAACACACCTGTTGCTCATATACAGCATGTTACATCCACCTTGCCTCATATATACTTGTACTTTCTTTTAAAACAGCCAAAAAAAGGTTTTAGGGTTAGACTTAATGAACCTTCTTGAACAAAACTCATGTACTTTTAAAGTTGTAGAAAGTTTCAATCAACCTTTTTTTTCAAGTCATTTCTTAAAGTTTGTTTAAAATGAAGGAGCTTGACTGGAAGATTAAAATAAGATGTTTTAGAACTTCATTTTTTCTCTTAGTTCCTATGAGGTTAGTTACAAATGCTGGAGAAATTGTGGACTTCCTGGTGATCACACACACTTATTTTGGGGCTGCCCCATTGTACAGCGTTTGGGGACCTATGTTAAAGGCATATTATAAATTCTACTTAAAGTGAACCTCTCTCTGGACCCTTTAATGTTCTTACTGGACATACCTCCTGATTGCTTCATCTCTTTCTAAAGACTGCATGAAAAATGATAACAAAATGAAACCTGAACCACCTACTGCTGCTCACTGGATTAAAAAAAATCAGAAGTATACTCAGCACAACTACAGCTGAAGACTCACCTTTGAAAGACCATTATAGACTTGATATATTATATAATATATCTGCCTTCTTTTCTTTGTCTTGCTCCGTATTGTAATTATATATTACCAATTGTGTGTGAGAGCCCAGTCTCAGGACAATTATGTTATGATGTACTGTATTGATTTTGACAGTGAAAGTAAGAAATAAAATAAAATAAGAAGCAATTAAATCATTTCAATTTGATGCTGGTCCTAATGAAAGGTGGTGAGTTTAATAACTCCAACTGGGCTCTACTCCATGTTTTGTGAGAAGTGATATTTAAAAAAAGCTTTAGCAGATGTTTCTATTGTGTGCGACCAGCAGTGGAGCCGTTCAAGGGGCTTCACATTTGTATACTTCAAGAACAAAGACGACGCTTAATGGTAAATGACTTAAAGGATAACTTCGGTTCCTGCAGCTTTTACATTGTTTATAGAATGAAGTAGAACAATATACTCACCCAGAAGGCTTTCCTGACCCAAGCAGTGCTTCGGGAGATATTTAGATCCAAAATCGAGCAGCGAACATCTGTATAATGGTAGCACATAGGGCATAGATCGCCGCTCCTAAAACTGCATTAATCGTCCAAAAACTCATGTTTTTCACCAATATTCCATCATGATTCGCTCCTGCTACTCCTCCATTGCAGTCTGTGTCGCCCCAGACAGCGCTGCTTGGCTGTGCCGACCTCTGAACTCAAGAGTTTGTTTACGTGCCTCCACACATGCGCAGTGCTGCTCATTGTTTCAGGGGAAGACGGTCTGCTACAAATCGACTTCCTTCTTCCAGTTTTGTGCAAAATGGACGAATATCTATCGGATGAAGATGTTGTGGAGGAGAACTTTGAATATGATGGGTGTCTTTACAGTTTCGAGCCAGAGTTTACAGATGAGGAGCTCATCGAAAGGGGGAAGCGCTCCAGAGAGTACTGCGCATACGCTGAGGCACGTAAACAAACTCTTGAGTTCAGAGGTCGGCACAGCCACACAGCGCTGTGTGGAGTGACACAGACTGCAATGGAGGAGTAGCCCAAGCGGACCATGATGAAATATTGGTGAAACGAATTAGTTTTTGGATGATTAATGCAGTTTTAGGAGCGGCGCTGTATGCCCAATGTGCTACCATTATACGGATGTTCGCTGCTCGATTTTGGATCTAAATATCTCCTGAAGCACTGTTTGGATCAGGAAAGCCTTCATTCTATAAACAATGTAAAAGCTGCAGGAACTGAACTTATCCTTTAATGGTAAATTTTGATTTCTGTGGATAGAAAAACTGACGCATGCAGGCAAAAGTAGAAGAAAGATGCAAATTATGATTACCTTGTTCTTTTCTCTTGTTTAGATCGACAGCTCAGAGTTGATTCGAAGTCGTGAGCTGGTGGCTCGTAGTCTGTCCACACTGAGAGCTTCCCTGCCTCCAAACACTGTCTACATCTACCAACCCCTGCAGCCCCCAGACCACGACCCCACACTGGGTATGGTTAAACACAGAAATCTATTTTCAGGTTTTTAAAAACACTTGGGGTATGTTAAACCGTAAAGGGTTGCAGTTATTTATCTTTTCTTCACTTTAGGGATCAGAAACTCATCCACCGAGTCTTCCAGGGACCACGCCCTTGTCACCGCCGCTCCTCCAGAGCAACTAACTCCAGCCTCCTCCATCGACATCCCAGCGCTGCTCTCTCCACCTAAAAACCTGCACCACCTTAACCACCTGCAGAAGGTCACGCTGCGCTGCAAGTCCTCCTCTAAGCGCAAGGTAGCACCATCTGTCTGGTTAGGATGTTCTAACCCGTGCCCACACTGCAGTAGATAAGATGATGAGTCTGTGCTTATAGAAATAAACCAAATACATGGTCAGTAAAGCAGGAGGTGAGACTGTGACCAGGTTTCTGAAGAAACACCCCCAGTGGACACTCAAGGAGCTGCAGCTACACCAAACCAAATAACATTTGCATTGCACAACATAATTTAGGCACATTTTTGCCTTAAAAAGGCAGTAATAAAAACAAATTCATTATTAATCAATAGCATCCTTCAAGATGTCCAGGTGATTAACCTGGATACTCTCCCCATGTCTCTGAACAATGAAAAATCACGTAGAGAAGCTCTGATGCAGGCATACAGGAATGTTTATTTCCTCCTCTGTCTGTGATGTTTTTGTTCACTCTCGGAGATGATTGGCGGTTGCACCACAGCTACAGGCAAACAGAAGTTGGATATTGTCAACTTTATTTGAAGGCATAGTCAGGCAACAGTATGCTGCGAGTTTCATACCATCCATTTATTGTCAAATAGGGCTGAAAGATTTAGTGTTTTCAGATTAAAATCGCAATTTCAGACAACAATTGTGATTGCCAAAGCTGCAATTTTTTGCTATGCTAGTAAGCAGGTCAACACCACAAAGCCTCTGTTCAGGAGTAGATGTTGGAATATCCCTTGTATAGTGAAAACAGATTATCATCAGTATTTGATGATGAATAATGTGTTAATGTGCTTTTGATCATTGATTTTCTCCCTGCTGTCTATACTGTAAACATAGTGAATATTGCACTGAAGCTTGTTTGAAGAAAATCATGAATCAAACTGGAAACAGAAAAATCTGCCAGAAAAATCGTTCAGTCTACTCTCAGCGTATTTTCACTGCAAGACAAACTAAAATTGGTATTTGGTATGAACACATGCCTCATTTATTAACTCTGAAGGTTTTTACTTGATCACAAGGAGTAAGAAGTCAAGTATAGAGTGGTGCAGAAATGAATCCAGCACTTCTGGTTTACACGGCTGAAAGTCACAGGGATTTCAGAATACTATTCAGATATACCAAAATAAGAGATTTGAAGGTTCATTTTGCAACGAAAAGTGCATCTGATTTTAACCCAATTCTAAGTTTTAAGTTGTGTTTTTAAAAAATGTTGCTAATTAACTGCTAGCCAGGACAACAGAAAAGTTCTTTAGCAACTGTAATACTTACAGCAAAGCCACAGACATGAGCTCTGTCTCACTCAGGTCACTGGTTAGGGAGAGTTTCCCTAAAAAGACGCTACAGCAGGGCTTTATCAATGGACCCGCCATCGCTGCTCATAAGTAATACTCCCATGTTATAGTTCATTAATTACTTGTTCAACCGTGTTTTAAAAAAAAAACTTACTATCAGCAATAATCCATGAAAACAGAGAACCTGCACCATACTTACTGTGTTGTTGGTTCCCTGCACCAAATTAGGGGAGCTCAGGTGTGGGAGCACCTGCTGGATCAGCACTGCCGATCATTCCTGACGACTGATCTGCACCACCAGCAACATTAACCCTGTTTCAGTCAGAGAGGTTTGCCTGTGAGGAACTTTAAGGATGCAAGAGATGGATTATAATCAGGCTGTCAAAGACTTTTGGCTTCAGTTGTCAAAACTAAGGCCACCATCAAGTCTCAACGAGTACCAGAATCATCCCAAACTCTCTCTGTGTTTTAGGTGGAGGAGATGGAGGTGGACGACTTCTACGACGGCATCAAACGACTCTACAATGAAGACATCACCACCACGGCTGTCCAGGAGGGGGCGACACCTGCGACGGGGGCCATAGCATCAGGAGAAGGTGGAGGAGAAGGAGGAGGTCTGGGTGTCTGCAGTGTCCTGTTGTCCCGACAGGAAGGCAGCTGTTCCCCCTGCCCGCCTCTGCAGCCAGTCAGCGCCTCCTAGAGACCAAACAGGAACCAAAACCACCTTCATACCATCTTCACCTTTAAAGTTCAAGCAGCAGTGATGGGAAACTCCCCTAGCAACTATGAAAGAGAAAGCTTTTGTTCAGTGTTCTCATTTGCATAAAAAGCAATATAAAGGCAGCTCCTTGGGATGTGTTGCTCTTCACAGTTGCATGAAAATTGAAATAACAGGAAAGCCAGAATCGTGGTGTTTAACTGAAGTAACACAGTGACTCAGATGGTTTCATGTTGGAGGTGGTTTTGGTTTCTCTACAGACGACTCCGAGCTGTTCAGCTGTCCCGAGGTGAGCCACCATCGCCCCCTGCAGCCAGGAAACAGAGCCCAAAAAAAACAAAAACATCTAAAAACTAAAAAACCTGCTGCTACTACTATCCTATTAATTATATTTGTTAAACACAAATACAGTCAATAACATAAAAATACAAAAAAAACTTTAAAGAAAAACTAGAATTGACTTCAGCCGTGTCTCACTCTCAGCGTCATTGTTTGTCATCTTATATTTGTTTTTCACATCTTCATCTTTTCCATTTTATATTTATGTTTTTATTCTTCCCTCTCCTCCCTCCTTCACGTTTTCATCTATTTATAACCTCTGCATAGAGTGGAAATCAGATGTGTGAATGTTGCTCTGTAGACGATAATCTGTAATATTTGCCCAGATAGAAAAGTTTGTTTTAAAGTGTAATTTGATTGTTAATAAGATGCTAATATAAAAATCCCTCCTATGACTCCCCTTTTCCTCAAAGCGTGTTACAGCAGCTTGATTAAGTGATTTTAACTCGGGTTGTTCAAACATAAAAATGTCTCTGTTATGCTGCTAATTGAACCTGAGGTCATTCTGCGGAAATCTTTGCTGAAAAGTCAATCCAAACAAAATTATTCAATCAGCTAATGTGAAGTCAGCCTTGGTCTGTTACTAGTTACCTCAGCATTTTGGAAAGCAAGCAACCTGAAGTAAGCTCATTTACTCAAGCTACAAGACGGGAATGTGAAAAGTGAAAATGTGCACTTCAATGTTCAGAAAAATCTGGAACAACACGCTCTGTTTTTATCTCTTAAAGTTCTGTTTAATATATTTCGTATTCCTGCAAAAAGCTCTGTTGATCCTGCTGTGGGAGCTGCTGGAGGCTGCTCGGGGTTCCTGAACGCACCGCGGCATAAATAAAAACGAATGAAAACTGACTGAGAATTTTGTCTTCTTTTTATTACATAAAAACTTCAACATAGTTATATTTTAGACACATAGTTAAGTTTATATTGCAGTAATAAACTTGTCTTAAATAAGAAGGGTTAGAGGGTTATCCAATCACAATCAATTCAAACTGAAACATCAGCATCTCCTCAATTGTAAAAGTTTTGTCAGCTTTTTAAAGGTGCAGTATGTAGAAACTGGCATTTTAGTGACATCTAGTGTTCAGATTTTAATTGGCCCGTCTGTTAATAAAAAGTCACATCAGTAAACGATGGGAGCCGGTGAAGACCAAAAAGGATCATGAACATCATTAACAATAGTTTTGAGGTGAGGGTTTTTTCATTCATATTTATAACTATTATTTTTATAGATTAAAGGTCAGTTAACATGATGATTACAGGTTTTGTAAACTTTTAGTAACTCAAGCAAAATCGCATTTCGATGTTTTTTGGCCCAAAACCCACCAGTAGACAACATGGTGGATTGTTATATCAGCCTCCTCAAAGGGGAGACCTACAGTACATAAATATAAAAAGCTTTTTCTAACTTCATAAAAAGAAAATGAAAGTTTTATGGGGATGATTGACATTTATTTTGGCAGAATTTACATTTTGATCAAATGTAAATTGAAATTGAAAATTTCAAATTGAAACATATCCTTCATGCACTGTTTGGCGAAATGCTGCCAACTTCTACACACTACACCTTTGAAACAGAGTGAACACAGTATATGTATAAAAACAGCAAGTTGTTGACCATGAAGGAACGTCCCTATACTCCCTTTACAATAAAGATTGATTGAGAGAGTTGATTTTGGGGCTTTAGGTCAGAAATATAAGCAAACATGTTACTTCTTCTTTCAGACAAAAAAATTGAATCCTAACCATCAGACTCAGAATTGGTGTTTATTTCAAATACATTTGCACATAGAAGGACTTTGACGTGGTTAATTGGTGCTAAAATAATTCATGTTTAAGTAGAAAAAGAAAAAAAAATGTCATGTATCCATGGTCCCACAGAGCAGCCTCTGATCAGTAGTCAAACTTTCAATACTCTCGTGCATTGTAGACCCAGCAGAATGGACGCAGTGAGCCACTGAAGGGGCTGTCGCATCCAAACGATTAAAATGAACAAAAGAGTGCTGTGATGACCGACTGGCTGCAGTGGACATATCACTCACAGAAGGCCCATGAAGCTGCCATGCCCCTGGTTGAATGTGCCCTCACACCTTGGCGTAATGGTAGACCCCTGCTGCTGTATACTTGGGAGACAGCCTCCACAATCCAGTGGGAAAGACGTCGTTTAGACAGAGCCTTGCCCTTGGCTGGATAAGCAAAGCAGGCAAACAACTGACACATAAACACCTTGGGTGCGGTCTATGTAAGTGTGTCCCTCCCTGCTTGTTTATGTAGGAAACCACCGTGGTGTTGTCCGTTCTGATCAGAACATGATGGCCTGTCAGAACGGGATAAAAATGCTTCAGAGTTAAAAGGGTTGCGAGTAGCTCCAGGTTGTTGATGTAGAGTCTGCATTGTGCTGGTGTCCACACCCCTTTCACTACTGCACCCTCGCACAGAGCCCCGCAAACCCTAAGGGATGCGTCTGTGGATGAAATGGCACCCTGCCTATAGGGGACCCTCCCTCCCTCAAGCAGCTACTGAGCACGATCAGGAGCTCAGTAGCTGTTTGAGTGTCAGCATCTTGAACCTGACTGTTCACAGGAATTTGTTTAACACTTGCAAGTCTAGAATAGGACAGGGCCCTCCTCCTTTCTATGGATCAACAAAATAATGTTTGTACCAAACTTTCTTTGTTTCCGAAACAGAAACAAGTCGTATTGCTCTCTTGTCCGACAAATTAATTACTTCCCTCAGAACTGCTGCTGCTTTGTTTCCCACAACTGTTTTTATAACAGAGTGGAAGCGAGGTGGCCAGGTCCTAAACTGCAATCAGTAACCCATGACAACGGTTTTCTCTACCCATGGTGAGACTGTGCATGTGTACCACTGAGGGAGGTGAAAAGATCAAAAGAGCTCCAGCAACACTTGTAGTTCAGGAAACAACTTTATTAGACCAACGCGTTTCGGCTTGTGGCCTTCATCAGGGTCATCAGAAATGCATTAAAAACAATACTTAAAAGGGGTAGAGTTGAGAATGAAAAAAGTTTGGAATGAGCAAACATTTCCAAGAATTGGCCAGTCAGGCCCACCGAGGGAGGTGAACAGCCAGCCAGCTGACTTGCACCGCGGAAGAGCCGGAGGCTCCGCTGCACAGCCAGAGCTGTGGCTGCAGAGCCTCCGCTCTCTTCCGCGGAGGCTGTTTCACGGCGCTATGAGAACTAGAGCCTTATTTAGCGGTGTTTTTGTGTGAAAGTAACGCACTGAAAATTCTCTAAATAAAGCGTGAATGCAGACCGATATCAGACTTTTTCGGTGGGAGTCCGTTTGTTTGTTTGTTTGGTCAAGTAAAATATGGCCCCGTCTGACTACAGCGGATTCAGCAGACGAGCAGATCCGAAGGAGGAAGAGGGAGTTAGGTCCAAGCGCCCTGGGTTTCTTCTCCACAGAAACACTGCTGTAGAGGTAATTTCTGCCCTAACCCTTGTGATAGGACCCAACTTGTTCAATCCCGGAATATCACTTTATACTGGGTCTCACTGGTCAAAAAATATGAATGTATGATATTGACATAAGATAGAATATTTAAAATGGTTTTCCCTTTTAATGTATAAAGATGTTTTTTTTGAAAATGTTTCGAACAGTCATATTTGCCATTTGATTTTGAGAGGAGCACTCTTTACAAAGAAAAAATATATAGTAAAAACAATTAAATCCCCAGGAAACTGAAAATCCCAATTCTTATTTTTCCTTTTGTCTAATGGCAGACCACCTGTTTGACATTCACCATGACAGTAACAAACTTTCTAAGATATGTGTAATAAATGTTCCTTGTCCAGGTGAAAGTTAGTCCGTCATCATTTTAAGCTGGTCTGAGTTGCAATAAAGGCAAATTCCCAAATATCATTTCCTCTCACCTGGCTTGGTGCGCATAGTTTTCAGACTTCTTGAAGGCTGTTGAAGTTGCTATGAGGAGAATCTATTACCGGCGAAATAAAGACTCTGCTACCCATGTGCACGCACGGTGACTGTCGTAATGCTGCGTTCTAGTAACCTCGGAAATGGGAGTGATATCATCTCCGACTTATCGGCGTTCCAGTTGAAGTCAGAAAAAAACATGCCGATCTACCAGGCTATTGTTAGCTGTTGTTAGCATGCCCTGTGTTGTTGTTCACAAATTACACATGAAGAATGTGATTATCACAATGGTACCATTTTTGTAAATATAAGTTTAGCAATACGGTGTATACAGCTGATCTAGAGCGACACACCCCAGTCAGAAGTACAAATAAATTGACTATTACAGGAGCCAAATAACTGTTCACACTGAGGGCATCCATCTTTGATTGTCAACTTGGAGGTGGGGAGGTTTCACCAAATTCCCAGTAGGAAATTCAGACTTTGGGGAACATGCTAGTTGCAGTACTCAATGTTATATTTGGCCAAAATTTCTTCATTCAATAGAGACAATTAACAATCAACGATGATACAGATAGACAAAAATACAATGAAAAAAATTGTTTGGAGCATCATGAACTTGTGCTGTTGTTATTTGACGGCATATTTAAAAGTCCAGCATGTATCGGGTGGTTTGCATCTAGATTAGCATCAGATTTCCAAACCCTAAAAATAATTTAAAAAAAAAAGAAAACCAAAGGCACTCGCACATTGAACAGTCTTCTTGTAGAAGACTATTTTTTGTGACATGTGGGCAAAAGTGATCCTATTGTGAACCAAAACATCTCAATTACAGTTAACTTAACCATCAAAGAAAACGTGGCCCCTGATAAGTACCTGCTAAATTTATGTCTCTTCTACACCTAAAAATATGAATCCTTTAGTATAAATATTATTCACAACCCAATTTCATATACATTTTCAACAGGGATGCATAATATTGGGTTAAAATCTTGATTTTTAAATGTACCCATGCAGTGAAGAGAAGGCACATCAATATTGTACATTTGTGCAGTTTGTTGATATTACAGGAGATATATGTGTGACAGATTCATTGGCTGTAAAAATTTGTAAAAATTTAAATATTGGCCAATACCAATGCTTAACTTTTTAGGCTAATATCAGCCAATAATAATATCAAACCAATAATATCGTGCATCTAATCTAAATTAATTAATTAAAGCATGATTGAAAATTAGTCTATTAAATTTAATCTAATTTTCAATCATGCTTTTCCAATGGAAGTTTGGTTCAACTTATGATTTCTGGCTAGGAGCTTATGTTTCACAAACTTCAGACTTTTTCTTTTCAAAGAAAGCTTTTCTTTTATGTACAGCGGTTTTTTTTTTTAAACATTTTTTGGGGCATTTTCTGCCTTTATTGATAGGAGAGTGAGAGACAGTGAATAGGCTTGTGAAAGGGGGCGAGAGAGAGTAGGGGAGGACACTCTGCAAACTGGCCACCGGCTGGATTCGAACCCGAGCCGGCAGAAGGCAGTGTCTGGTTGATCATCCCTCCACCAAACCAGCAGCCCTTGTACAGTGTTTCTGGTGTTTTGAAAGCTGGAGGGACTGGAAAGTCGCTCTGTGGACATGACGGGTAAGAAGTTGAAAATAAAACACGAGATGCTCTCATGCCATTGATTCAACAGAGTTATTAAAACAATTCCATGAACTTGAACTGAACATGTTTTGGACATCTAGAAAGAAAATCCTGTTACACAATGGGCATCCTTGCATTTCAATCTTGTTTGAATGATGTGCAGAAAGCATTAATGTCCACACATCCCTCAGGCACTCATATGATCCGCAGCCGTCCAGGTCCAATCGTTTTCAAGACAAACTCCCACTTGTTCAGCACTTGCAGTCTTCAAGGAGCTCTATCATAAAAGCAATCACTGCTCTTCCTGACGTGATGTAATAAACAGTGTCATTCAAATTCAAGTCTATTCTTGTTAAGATTCTCCAGTAAGATTTCAGCTCCTCTGTTGTTTGTGAAGCTGCTGAGTTCTGGTTTGATGGACTGTAGCGCCTCCCTCACCTCTGAAGACACAGCCTTATCACAGCTGTTCAAGAGGCTGGAAAAGACCAAAACAAAGGACTGAAATGTTAATCATCATTCATAACATCGCTGGAACTTGGACATTTATAGTCACTGAAGTCAATATTTCAGTTATGAACAAACTACGAATGGGAATCGAAAATCAATTCCGATAAGGAATCAATAAATAGTTGAAAGACCTAATAACAGTTTGCTGAACAACTCCCTTATCGATTCCTTCTGCAAGTGTCTGGCTCTCCAAACAGAGGATGTCCTGGGTCGGCCCAATGATGCCAATAACCCAATGTCCCGTGTGATTTCAAACAATGACCATGTGTTTAGCAAACCTCTGCAGACTCTTTTTTTTAACTTGAAGTATTGCATTTACTTATATACCGTAAAATACAAAAATAATAGGCGGGGCGTTTATTTGTTTCAATCACTGAGCAGACCAGGCGTTTATTTGGGAACAGGCGACTATTTAGAACAGGCGTTAAATTCCTTTCCCAAACAAATCTTGCCAAGCATTAAACGAAACAAATATAGTCAATGTAATCAGATTATTTATTTACACCAGTATGAATATCATCTTTACAGCAAGATTACAGTACTGTAGTTAAACTCTTGTCTTCTTCTTTCAACTCGGCTCTCTCTAAACACTCTTAAAACTGGTGAGGAACTTCCTTACCAGTAGTAAGTAGTTAAGTTAAGGTCTTACTTCTTTTTTTGGCTGCACCGGGCCATGGAGATAAGCAGCAATGTACCACTAACTGACGTTAAGGGCAAATAACATGCAGCGGCAGTGGCAACATCTTCTTCTCTGGATTTGTGAAGCCCTAATGTTTAAAATTCTGGCTTTTTGTGCTCGAGTGCCCTCTGTGGATGTTGAGTGTAACTACACTGTCATGAAACAGTGCTGTACACCAACGTGCATTTTGTTGACATACAGAGGGAGGAGAAGCCGACAGGACACCCAGAGAGACAAATAAACTATGTGGACTGTTAAGGTACAGTCTGATCATGTTTCTTTTCAAGCGTGCACTGTCAGCTGTGAGCTCAGCGTTCACATGTGTGTTCTGTAACTTCGACCGTAGCTTGTAGGCTGCGCCAAATAAATTCTGCGTTTATGTGGAATGGGGGTCTATTTGTCAAAAAGTACAGCTACACTCTGCGTTGATTAATTGGAACTCTGCACTTATTTGATATTTCAGTAGTTATATTCAACTGAATACCCTCAAAGACAAGATATCTAATGTTCAAGATGATAAAATCCTTTTATTTTTGCAAATATTCTCTAATTTCCAATTTGATGCCTGCAGCATGTTACCAAAAACTTAGACGGGTGCAACAAAAGGGGGGGTGGGGATGTGTTAGTGCCCATGGCATGGGTAACACACACATAGATGAATGCATCATTTATGCTTAAAGGTAAATACAGATTTGGGAGCAACATATGCTGCCAAACAAGGGATGTCTATTCCAGAGATTACTACCTTTTCAGCAAGATAATGCGGAGACACATTCTGCAGGTGTTACAACAGCGTGGCTTCAAAGTTTAACCCTAAATTTCCACATAGAGCAAACATGCTGCGCACCAAAGTGCTGTGTTTGCTCTACGGCTGTGCAAATACTCTGATAGACTAGAGAGGAAGCAACATGCTTTGCAGTACGAATCGCCAGTGGTTCGCAGCGTTTGCTTCATGTGGAATTAGAGGATAAGAGTGCAGGTCAATCTTTCATTGAAAATGTATGACCCATTATGTAACACAGAATATGACAACTGAAAGCCTGAACTGTTGAGCAACTAAGAAGTGGGAAAGAATTCCACCAACAAAGCTTCAACAGTAAGTGTCCTCAGTCCCCAAGCCCTTATCGAGTGTTGTTTAAGGTGATGGGTCACAGAGGTAAACATCCCCCTGCCCCAGCTTTTTTGGAATATATTGCAGGCATTAAATTCAGACTGAGGGAATATTTGCAAACCAGCAATACAGTTCAGCAGATTGAACATTAGATATTTTGTCTCTGTAGTATATTCAAGTCAAAAAGGATCTGTTTCTGTTTTACACATCAGCCCTACTTCTCAACCACTGTAACTGCAATCTTCAGCCCGTTAAAAATAAAGCACTGGCTTCAGTTTTAAAACCCAAGAGGCTATTGTTAATCCTGACCTGTGTTTGTGTTTGTACTGACCTGCAGAGCACCATGGCTCCTCTGTTGACTGTGATCCAGGTCCTCAGATTGTCTGTTCCCACGGTGTCCACCAGAATCCTGCTAAACCGCTCTGAGTACAAGAGGCAGAGAGCAGAAAGTAAAAAGACCAGGCTTTGGCTTTCCACATACATTTAGGCCAAGGAGGCCGAATTTCAGTCTTTAACCACGATGAATGACATTACACTGATCATGCAGTAATTTAGTGAAAATCAGTTTTCTTAGGAACAAGTGGCAGCCTCTCATGGCCATCTTTGCATATTATTCTCATCAATGTCCTGCACTATGTAAATAACAAGCAGTCAAACTGTTTTTGATTTAATGATCTCATGGCAGGTAACATGACTGGTAAAGAAAATCCAGTTCTTTAAAAGTAAAGAAAAAATAAGTTTGGCAGTCAATAGCAAGCATAAAACCAGAAATTAAAAAACGAATCAAGATTTCAATGAGCAGAGCAACAACCAAGCACAGTAGGTTTTTTAGCAGTAAAAAGTATTAAAATAAAACAGATGGCATGTTTTCTTTCAAATACTAAAGTTTATACAAATTACTTCTTATAACAGGCACAGTAAAGGTGCGTTCACACCGGACGCTACTTGTACTACCTCGGCGATCACTCTGCATTCATAGTCAATGTACAGCTGCGATGGGGCTAGGCTAACCCTCCCGCGATGCGACAGCCGCATTCAAGACGATCACTTCACTCGTCGCGCGATGTCAAAGTTAAAAAAAAGTTGATCTATTCAGGCGATGTCGTGTGTGGCTGTGCGGCAACAGCCAATCAGAGGTGTGTGTACGTGTGACGGTACCCGAGACAGACAGTTATTCATCCGGACTACAGGGCGGATGAGTTCCGTCTAGGCGGAACTAATGTCAGTGAGAACATTAGTTCCGCCTAGAGGGGCGGCGGTAAACTCACAGATAATGCTGCTGCAGGGCATCAGCTGCAGTGTTTTGTGTTTGACAAGTGAGTGAAAAGGATACAGCTGGAATAATGTCCACTTATACATCCTATTATATGATATATGAAATGATCGCGGTGAAACTCGAGCGAGCGACGGCCGACGCCAGCGGTTACCAAACTGAGGTAATGGACGCGCGAGCAGTGTTTCCTCTACATTCATTTGGGAGCGGCGGGCCGCCGCTCCTAAATCCTACCCGCCGCTCCTGCAATTTTTTTTAAAAACTGTAAATACACCACCGCAGCATCATGTCGCTGCCTTCACATCAGAGTCCTGCATTAAATCGGGTGTCGCGGGTGCTGAGGCAGATAACTATCTTGCCCATAGTTGTGTCGCTATGGTTTGCTTACATTTAATAAAATGCATTTTTCCTCTCCGCTCTGAAAACGCCTCCTCGCCTCCTCTTGTGCAACACCGATAAGCCGGCTGCAACCAAACTGTCTCTCTGCAGGCGGAGTCCCCCACATGCAGTCTTTATTGAGGCTGCTGCCACTGGCCGAGACGAGCGGTGATTCAGCTTAACGCCAGAGCAGAGGCCACCTAAAAGTGTCTCACAACACTCCCTGTCATAGAACGAGCCGATAACTTCTGAATCATTAATTCTCTTTAATAACAGACTCAAACAGCGTGTCATACAGTTAGCAGTTCTCTCTCTCAGTCTACACTTCCGTTACCCTCAGCCAATCCCCGGGCTCCCCCTTAGCAGCGTGAACACTACAAAGATCGTCTACTCTGAAGATGCTCACTCTGACATACGACTATGACACTCCCTTCCCTAAAAACAATTCAGTAGAAATGCTTCCTCACGTCCAGTTCTTCGATAGTACGATATGATTTGCTGCTGCCAGGTGACTACAGCCAGAAAGTTCAAAACGCTGGTTTCTGAGCAGCAGGACAAAATCTGTGCGCTGCTCTTCGGGCGGCAACTGCTTCTACATGGGCGGTCCAAACCGGCGTGCTGTCTGCCGCCTGTCCTCATTGAAATGACTGGAAGCGGCGCGTTGTGTGAAGGGGATGATGAAGACACACACACGACACATACAGACATACACACACACTCACACTCAGGCGGCAGATGAAGGAGCGACCATAACGGTAAAAAAATATAGTAAAAAAACAATTTAAACAAACATTAATGGATGACCTGAAGCTTACCAAACTATCTCCCCAAGCAAAAATCTCAGCATTTTTAAGCCAATTGTCCTTACTAAGACGGGAAGCACAGCTAGCAGCAGTGTAGGAAACTTTCAGTATGTAGTTTCTCCTCATTGTCAGTCACTTGCTATGACTTTATGATTCATCTTCTGTCCACCTGCTGAGCTTACATGGTTACATGAAATGTTACATTCTTCCTGTTTTTTTTAAATACTTTTTATACTTTATGCAGTTTATTTTAATTTTTTGAGAATGTTGTAGCCCACAGTGCTCACTATTTATTCAGATCTAAATGCTCTTTAATTATGATATTATGGAGCAGCGAGCGCGTCGACAGCAGCGGGTTACTAGACAGGTAATGGACGCGCGACGCTACGTCAGTGGGCGACGCGACTTTGGTAGCTGGGTCGCTTGCGGTGTGAACGCAGCATAAGGCTAACTACACACTAATGCATCAATTAGGAGAACCATCAGCAGTTATCTTTAGTGGCTCTAGTTTGAACCAGCAGTCTTAAAACATGAATTCAGTGTGTAACAAGCAGAGATTACTTTAATATCTATAATGACTGTTGGTGTGTCTGTGCTGATTTACCTTCCTTTCCAGCCTCCAACAGCGTCATGTCCTGCTCTATGAGCCACTTCAACACCAAATGTCCTGCAGGATGCTCTGCCATATGAAGCTGCAACACAAAAACAGAGTTTATTAAAGATAAAAGAAACTGGCCTACTGGTTTGTCGAAAATAGCCCATCATATAATTCATAAATCTGTTTTTTTCCCTAAAAACACAGCAGATGAAATTGATTTCTTTCTTTTTTTTACTTGAGTTCCAAAGACAGAGATGGGCACAAGTCACTTGCTGCAAGTCCAAGTCAGGTCTCAAGTCTGTAAGGAGTAGCTGTGAGTCCCTCAAGTCTGTTGTTGAGGTAATTATACTGAAACTTGGTAAATATATGAAATTATAGTAGTCAGGGTCACAAGATATTACTATAAACATTGCATGATAAAAAAGATGTGGATTTCTGTATGTATGTATGTATGTATGGATGGATGCTTTGTTGATTTCTAGTTGGGAAACCGGTATTACAGCAGCTGATTTCAGAATAAATAAAAACATATACATATTAAAAAGACACAGAGGAATTTAACTAAATATAATATACACTGAATACCATAAATAAAACAAATAAATAAGGCAATAGGAGTTCCCTGTTAATAACTGACACAGTGCAGAGTAGGCCACAGGGATGAAAGTGCAGCTTTCCCCGTCACTGAACTGTCGGAGCTAAACTTCTCTGCTCGATAGCCTTGAGCTGTTGTACAGCTTTATGGCTCTGTGAAGGAAGGACCTCCTGCACCTGCCCTTCAGACAGCAGAGCTGCACCAGCCTGTTGGTGACGGTGCTCTGCTGCCTCTTCAGCAGTTGGTGCAGAGGGTGGTCTGGATTATCCGTGATGGTTAACAGTTTGTCCAGTGTCCTCCCCTCTGTCACCACCAGGAACTGGTCAAGCTGGCCACTGATCACAGAGCCGGCTTTCCTGAAAAGTTTGTCCAGCCTGTTTTCGTCCCTGGCACTGATGCTGCTCCCCCAGCAGACCACTGCCAAACACAGGGCACTGGCCACAACAGACTGATAGAAAACCTCCAACATGTTGCTGCACACATTGAAGGACCTCAGCTTTCATGAAAATAGTCTGCTCATTCCCTTTTTGTTCAGCCTGGGTGTTGATGTTGATGTCCAGGACTTTCAACTTTTATTGCACAATGTCAAACAATACTTTAAAAATTCCTGGATCAGCATCAGGACTGGAATCGCCACCAAGATCAACTGACTTTTCTCTTGTGCCATGACAAACATGCCTAAAAAACTTCATCGAAGTCTATCAATAACTTTTTGGGTTATAAACAAATATGTGGAAAACTGTCTTGCAATGCTAACAAATCCTAAATACAATTTTTTTCTCAATCTGGATCTGTGTTCAGATCACTAATGAAACTGAATCACCTCTTCATTGTCCAGTGATCAACATCTCCTGGAAATATATCAAAAACTACTGGGAACGTTTCAATTTATCTTGCTCACAGTCAAACTAACAAACATCAGTCAAAATATAACAGGGAAGTTAATATAAAATATAATATTAAACTATACTGAATTTCCTTTCAAATGACAAAAGACTTTTGTTTCTCTGGAAGGAAAACTTAAAGAAAGAGCTAAAACTTTGACATTTGCATATTTGTCTCTCGGACATGAATTAGACATCTTTTATTGACACTCTACCTGTCCTTCAATTCCGCCTGGCACTAGCTTCTGATTGGCCAGCTGAGCCACAGCTGTCATGGCGGGCCTCAGGTCACCGCAGGCCGATGACAGGATGTCACTGACGGTGACACTGGTCGCCTTGTCCATCACCATGGTGGAAGCATTATCACGGAGATGCTCCAGCAGAGGGGGTGAGACGACTTCCAGGAGCTCTTTCCTCCTGACTGCTGTGTCTTTTTTACTGATGGAAGACAACATAACTCATGATAATGTGGTTATATTGACACTGTACATCACCTGTGGGAATCTTTGGTTGGCAAGATGATCACAGTATTTGGTTCTCATTGCTAAATAACCAAATTCTTACAAATTAAAGACATTAAATACCTTAAAATTTAAAGAAATTCAATGTATGTAGTTTCTCCCAGAATTTATTGGTCCATTACTAACACTAAACGCAAATAGTGATGCAATGCTAACTAAGAAAAGACAAAGAATTAAAACTAGTAAAGGCTCTTCAACTCAGGAAACAGGATTTTCACTTTTTTTTTTTAACCAACATTTTTATGTTTGTGCCTTGATAAATAAAAAAAAGTTCATGAGATGTTTTTGAAAACGTGAATAGTATGTAAATGTTAAAACAATTACAAAATTTTGTTTGTGTTTCTACACAAACATTTCTTCTCTAACAGAATTTCAGGGGTGTTTTTTGCAAGAAATAAGCAGCAGGCTATAAATATAGTACTTTATGGAAGGGATTTGAAAAAAAGTTACTCATTATTTTTTAGTTCCTCGCAAATTACCAAGAAATAAGAAAGTCAGAAATATTGAATATCATGTTTTATAGCAGACTGTGACTTTGTTAAATGTTATCATTTCATTCTTTGTTTGAAACATTTACAAGCCACAACACAGATCTTTGAGGATGTATTGTTTAAATACTGATATCCTGATATTCACAAGAGGACTGACAACATAACATATCATGCTGCACAAATATCAAGCCAAAATTCTAACATAATACAAGTGTGACACCCTTAGTTTACAGTTTCTAAAATTCCACTTTTGCTTTCATGTTTGACATGCAGACTTCTTGTGTGAGAAAATTATTTTGAGTATTTTGTATTGTTAAAAATTTAAGTGACAGCTTTCTAACATTCAGCCAGTGAGCAGCAAAGGACACAACACTGATGATGGAGATGCATTCACACAAAACTTTGAATTACTAGAAAACGTCACAAAAAGTTGGTGGTACCATCTTTGGCTTGAATGTTTGCTGTGCGCATCAATATAATTTATAGATTGTTCTATCATACAGAATGAATTTTCATGCTCCAGTTAGAATATTATGTTAAGAAAACAGCCAAGATGAAGCAGCTGTTACCTGTGTGCGTTCCCATCTCCTTGTTCCAGCACCTTGATGATCTCTGGCAGGAGGTGAGCAGGGTCTCTGGGACTCAGCAGGTACAGTAAAACCTTTTTACCATATTTATTACTGATGACCTCGTCCAAAGATGACAAGATCTCCTAAAGGCCAGAAAACACAGGAAATCAGAGTTTTTAGGTTCTGACTTTCTGAATTCTTTCAAGTGATCATTGCTGCTCAGACTGAAAAAAGTTATTATTTTCAGATCGAAACCATCATTCCAGACACCACCATCCTGTGATCACCAAAGCTGCAGTTTCCTGCAGTGCTCATGACTGAACCAGGATTTGTCGTGCCAATATTTTACAAATTTGCCAGTGATTTACTGCTAAGCAGGTCAACAACACAAATAATCTGTACAAGAGTAGAAGTTGGAGTATCTCTGAAATAATGAGGACAGATTATTTATCATCAATATTAGATGATGAATAATTATTGATTTCCTTACTGCTGTCTTTACTGTCAACATAGCAAATACTTCACTGAAGCTTGATTTACAGAAAATCATTAAAAGAATTGAAATCACAATATCTGCCAGCTATCTTTTTTCTGAAATCTTTCAGCCCTAATAGCTACAAAACTACTGAAATCACTTTTGGTATCAATCATGTTAAACTTCAAAGAAAACTGGAGACACGACTCATCTTCTCTAAATAAAGCATCAGACTTACTGAGAGCACGGCCTGTTTGACCAGCTTTGTGTCATCCACACAGTCAAATACAGCCAGAAGAACAAGGTGACCAAACTCTCCCTATGAACAAATACAAGATTAATCAGATTAAACCTGAAAAAAAACTAACAATTAAATGAGTTTTCAGAAGACAATTACCTCCAATGAACAACAAAATAATTCAGAAATGATCAGAATTGTTAACCAAGCAGTTCATCCAGATGAATAACCACTGATAAGAGTGTGTTACTCTGATACAGTTATACGTTACCTGCTTGGTTATTAAAAGTAAATAAATACAAGAATCATTCACTTTATTGAGAAACACTGAGAACTCACTGTGGCAAACTTCACCATGTACGTCTTCATGGTTTTGATGATGACTTTTCTGTCCTGAAACAGAATTAAAAAACTCCACTCAAAACAAAGATACCCATGGTGCAGATTATATTTGTCTTCTATCTCAGAGGGATGGGTCGGTGTTTTTTATAAGGAGCTGCTCAGTATACAGTCCTACTCATCATTATTGGCACCCATGAAGTTTAAGTACACACTGTGACAGTACAGTTTCTTTACAAACCTCTCTATCAGACTCAAACTTGGCAGAATTCATGTTCGCATATTAAGGTTTGTAAATTATACTTCATTAGCTACTATGATCATGCAGTCAAATTTAGGATAGGCAGTTTTAATTGCAACCACTTAAAGTCTATAAGGAAAAGAACACCCTACCAACAACTAAGCATGGTGGAGGTTCCATAATGCTTTGGGGCTGCTTTGTTGCATCGGGTGCTGGAGGCCTCGACCGTATCACAGGAATCATGATATCAGAGAATTATCAAGAAATTTTAGAGCGAAATGTCTGACCCAGTGTAAGAACACTTTGTTTGAGTCGAAGATCGTGGGCCCTCCAGCAAGACAAAGACCCAAAGCACACATCCAAAAGCACACAGGAAGGGTTGAAAAGGAAAAATGGACTGTTTTAAAATGGCCAGCAATGAGTCCTGATCTCAATCTGATTAAAAATCTTTGGTATGCTAAAATCTGCCATTGGGGAAAAGAAACCTGCAAATGTTCAAGAGCTTGAACAGTTTGCAAAGGAAGAGTGGGAGAAAATACCAGCTGAGAAGTGCAAGAAGTTTATAGAAGGCTACAAGAAACATTTGGAGGCTGTCATCAGTGCCAAAGGTTGTGCAACTAAATACTGAAGAGGGGTGCCATTATTGCTGCACATGCTTTTTTTCCCAGTTCTCTCTTTGAAATCACAATATGTAACATGTAAAAATGATGGGTTTTTTTGTTAAAGTAATTTGGACCTTCAATTAACAGATCCTGATGACATAAGTTTGGTACATTTCAATTTATTTCTGAAGATATTGTTAAAGCAATGAAAATAATGAAAGGGGGCCAATAATACTGAGCAGGACTGTATATTGCATATAAAGCAACTGGCCAGCTCTGCCCTGAGGGGAGGTAGGCTGATCAGACACCAGGCGATACATAGTAAATGCTGCCACTAAAAGCCCTGACTTTTATGGTAAAACTACATAAAGAAATATGTTGGCTCAGTTAGACACTACAGTAAGAGTCTTCACGGCATTTTACTTTTCCTTGACTAAGCCTGTGTTTAGACCTTCTGTGTCATGGGAGAAAAGTCCCCAGAGCTCAGCTGGGTTATGTATCCCTCCAACGGTAAAACAGCTCTCCTCTCTTCAGATGTTCAGGCTTTTGTTCTGCAGAAAGAACACAAACTCTAACTTCACCAAAATGAGTCATTTTGATTTTGTCAACAACCTTTTTTCTTGGAGTAAAACTAGACCTAATTCGGTCATGTAGAAAGTAAGGACAAGTTAGGAATATATCCAACCACAGCTACTTTGGTTGTGTGAAAGGTTGGATGAGTGGAAGGACATCCAATCACAGCTGCCTTAGCTTGGTGGTGGTGGGATAAGTTGTGGAGCGATCCAATTAGAGCTGCTCTCTTTATGAACTGATATATTCATGTAGAGCAGGTTCACTGTTTGCTGTCAGTTCTGTAGTTGTAACTGAGATGCTCTGCCAGGTAGCCTAAATAAAGGTGACTGCATTTCACACAAAAGTTAATTTTGTTTCTGTTAATTTATACACTCAAACTTTACTGGCATTCAATAAAGAATTGTTAGATGATTCATTTTATCCAAGTGTAAAACATGACTTCAGAAATTCAAGGAAACATAAAAAAAATGCCTTTATATTTTAGTCAACTGAATTTATAACAGATTTCATTGACTAATATATTGTAAAGTATCATCAACTAAAATTAGACTAAGATTAAAACAATTTTGATGGTTAAATTATGACTAAAAGTTAAGATATTTTAGTAAAGACTACATAACTAAAACTAAATTAAAAAGTGCTGTCAAAATTGACACAGCTGGTGGTGCAGATGCATGAACTGCCTGCCCATGCTTGGGAAATCGGAGACCTGAGGCTATCATGGCAGGGATTTAAATACAATGCTTCTCCTGGACCTCTCTGGTTCTGTCAGTCAAACACGAACAGCAAACACGACGTTCTGTTGCTGCAGAGCATCCTGATGTCCAGATTCAAAACGAGCCAAAACGTCACGCGATGATATCAGTAAAGGCCATTTGATTTGCCTGTTTTTACAAATGGGATAAACACAAGAGTAAGCAGTCTTCTTAATATTCAGCTGATTTCGATTTACATCAGTTTGTGCTCCACTGAACCTTCTGTAATACTCTGGCCTGAACAGCCGATGAGAAGGAAAGGAGTATGTTGCTGGCAGAAGGATACTTACCCAACATGCTGCATCACAAAATATTTGCGAGCTTTCAAATGTTATAAGAATCTTACTGTTGCGCCTTGATGAGCCAATGATATTCTGTGTATGTGGTAAATTACCTTATTCAAGAATACAACCCCACTTCAAAAAACCCAAACTATCACTTTGAAGAATTTATGCAACAAAGGGACGAACTAAATTACAAGGTGGCTGCTTAAACCCTTCAACTGTCTGGCAGAGGTAATTAAATTCAGGAATATTAAATGTGTTCATTAAACTTAACATGTCATTGTTTGTTTTTGTCAATGTGCTATTATACAGAAAAACTGCAAACAAACCAAAAGGAACTGATACTTTATTTGTGGGATTTAGAGGTTTTAAAAGCTAAAAGCTACTATTATTATTATGATGATTATTATTCAAAATATTTAACCATTTATTGATATGACATATACACATATAAAGTCTGTTATTCATCGAAAACATGTTGTGTTTATCAAACTCGATATCATCTATTTTTAGTTATTTTTGCATTTTTTACAGATATTTATACCTTTCCTAGTAGATTTTGTCCCAAAATACTTCTGCAATTTTGCGTCATCACACAATCACCTGTTGGCTTTTAAAACCTTTAACTCCCACACCAAGAAAATATGTTCTTTGGGTTGTTTGTGGTTTTCTCTGTTCCCTGAAGTGTTAATGGAATCAAGCAATGATTTGATTTGTTCTGTTTTTTTAAATCTCAATATCCCTGAATTTAATGATGAGGTTTCCAAAACAGCTGAGCTGGTAGGTAAAGGGTTAATGTTGCAGTAATTCAGGGGGAAATCATTTTCCAGGACTTTTTCAGGTTGGTGTAAACCCTGTAACTACAAGACATGCCAAGTTTAACACATCATTTGTATCCAATTTGCAAAGTCTTACATGATTAAAATCTTAATGAGATTACATTTTTAAGACTTTTGTCAAGTTTAAAATGAATTATCAGGGATTTTGATCATTCATTTTCATTCTTCATTTTTGACCATCATTATGGGCAGTTGTTCTAAAATCAATCATATAAAATATCATATGTATTTCAGACATCTGACCAACAAGTATGCTTCAGTAAGAAATCCAAGCCCTCACAAGAATTTGAAACTGAAGCATTTTATATTACAAAGAAGGCACCATTTGTCGTGTGTGTGAGGGGGATCTACATGTAAAACAAGTGTGTGTGTGTGTGTGTGTGTGTGCATTCATGCCTTGGCCGACCCATGCCACAGACAGTGCATTGCTACTCGTGCTCCATCGTGTGTGTGAGCCATGTAGACGACAGACTCTCTGATCGCCTCGATCATCTCCTGATGAAAAAACAGAGGACGCAGGTTCATCGTCAGTACAGGCAGAACTTCATCATTGAAAGATCCGATGATTACAGTGTCAACAGTCTAACCCTGCTCAGGTTTGTTTGTTGACACAGTTGTTGACAGTTTAGTTTAAATGTTGTAAATAAAATCCCTGTGAGGTCAAAGGGCAGCTCACCGTTCGTTGTTTGTCAGGAGAGAGCAGGAAGAAGTCCAGGAAGACCTTATGAACCAGACTGTGTTTGATGACTTGTTCCCTGAAACACAACAAACAACATGGCTTCAATCAGGACACAAAAATCCTACTTTTACTTCACATTTTGACCAAAGCATGAAGTAACTAGAAATGCTTCCAGTGAACATTCCTCCATGAATTCATTTCCAGCATCGGCTGCAAGTTATTGTCAAAAATCTTGACAATAAACATTTATACACATATTCAGTAAACAGACGTATTCAGCAGGGACAAATGTGATGAGGACAGATTCATGTTCTGGGCACCCATGGGTTTGTCACAATCATAAATTCTTATTTTTAATCTCTTTGTCTCCGTCTGGATGGAAACGTTTCTGGGTGTGTGTACGTCATTTCGCCTTTAGCCTTCACTCATTGTCCAAATCACTGAATTCTAGTGTTCCAGTCACTTCCGTGTCCACAGGTATATAAATGAGTCATGAGGACTGCTCCTACAAACATTAGTGAAGAATGTGTCGCTGTCAGGAGCTCAGTGAAGTCCAGCGTGGTTCAGTGAGGCCACCTGAACAACAAGTCCAGTCATGAAGTTTCCCCTCTACCAAAGTTGATTGTTAGTGGTGTTAAAACAAGGTGGAAGAGACTGGGGATGACAGAAAGTCAGCCACTAGCCACAAGGTCACTAATGTCCTGCAGTCAAAGCTCCAGACCTCCAAACTTCATGTCATTCAGTCTAAATCAAGAACATTACAGAGAGCTTCATGGATGGATTTCCATGATCGATCAAGCTGCATCCAAGTCTTACATCACCAAGTGCAATGCAAAGTGTTGATGCAGTGGAGTAAAGCTCACTGCTGGACTCTAGAGCAGAGGAGACATGTTCTCTGGATGACCAATCACACTCCTCTGTCTGACAGTCTGATGGACAAGTCTGGGTTTGGTGGTCTCCAGTGGCCCTTTTCCACTAGCACGCCTTGGCCCTACTCTACTCAGCCCTACTCGATTTGCAGCGTGTTTCCACTGGCCTGGTACCTCCTAAAACAAGCTAGTTTTAGTACCTACTCCGCTCTGATTCCAAGCGAGTTGAGTTGATACTAAAAGATGACGTCAACATCTGCCAGCTACTGATTGGTCAGACAACGTCGTCATCGATCAGTCTTGAGCGCAATGCCCAAAACAAGACGGGACATAAGAGGATGAGAGCCTCCTGTCATTTTTAAACAACAACTGCAAGAATGGTGTCCCGTCAAGTTCCAGGCCTTTTTGGGTTTGGTGGCCAAGGACAGGATCCAATGGGAGCTGGACGGAGCCACAAGGAATGAAAAAGTGGATCAGGAAATCGCAAAGCTAACGGAGGAGCACGACTACTGCCGGACCTCCCAGGAGTGCCAGGAGAAAGCAAAAAAGTGATTATAGGGCGATTAAGAACCTTAACGGCAGGAGTGGGTTGAACCACTGAAAATGGAGGGGACCCTGACCCCCGGTGGTCAAAGAACCGGGCTAGTGGAAAACCATCACAAAATGAATAGAGTAGAGTCGAGCCAAGTAGAGCAGGGAAAATGCGTGCTAGTGGAAAAGGGCCACATGAGAACAGCCTGCACAGAGTCCTGACTCAACCCTATAGATCACCTCTGGGATCAATTAGAGCAGAAACTGTGAGCCAGGCCTGTCTTGTCCTTCATCAGTGTCCGACCTCACAAATGTGCTTCTTGAAGAATGGTCAAAAATTCCTATAGACACTCCTAAACCTTGAAAAAAGCCTTCACAGAAGAGTTGAAGCTGTTAGAGCTGCAAAGGGGGCCAACATGTTTGGCCTGTAATAAATGTGATTAATGAAATGATTGAACAATCACCTGCCAGATAGTAACGTTCTGCCCATTCACAAACACTTTCTATGGGCTGTTGCCCAAGTGAAACATACTGAATGGGCCATCTAGTGTTTCTGGTAAGCCATGACAACATTCCCTGAAAATGTCATCCAAATCTTGAAAACTTAGCAAAAATGTGGAAAGTAACCGTATCAGCGTTCACAATCATTAATAAAATAATCGATCCACATTCAGAAAAACATCACTTTGATGAAAAGTGTGAGATTTAAAATAAAAGCCTCACAGCTTTTTTGAAGAGCGGGAGATATCTAGAGTTTTTAAAAATATTGTTTGTTCCCCAAACAAGATGTAAATATTAGCAGTATGGCTGTGTGACTGAATGTGTTCAGGACAAGCAGCAGAATGACGTATTTGCTGAGAATGCCACAACAAGGGGCAAAAAATGTCCTGATATATATCCAATGTCACCATTCAGCTAAATAAATAAATAAAATGACTTTTTGTCCATATCGCCTAGCCTTGTGCAGCCATCACAAAAAAATAAAATCTGAAATAAATCAGAGTGTACCCATAAAAAACACACCTAACTCTCTACACTTATGAGCATAATATATAACAAAAATAACAATAAATAAATAACAACAATAAAATAAAATGATTGTTAGTTTATCAAGGAAAAATGTAATGCAATATCTTCCAAACAGGAAATTTCATCTTTCACACAGGTCAGTTAAAACATGCCTCACAGAGACCACACACTCCACGACGCTCTGCATGTTTTTTTTTTGGTCATGATGCTCTCGTTTGTTTTTGTCTTACTTCTGGGCCATTGGTGTGAGGATCTGCTTCATCTCATCAATGATGTTGTTCAGTTTATCCGGGTTGTTCTGGGCAACTTTATCGATGGTGGTCACTACAGATGACTGCAAAGACACAGAGAGACAGTTGGCACACAAAACTCCAAACACCCTGGCATACAGGAGCGTGGGTGAGAGCGGACCTTGCAGACAGTGAAGGTGTTCCCGTAAAGCTCCTCTGTGAGCATGAGCCTCTGTGCGAGCACGGCTTTATCGTTGTAAGCGTACTCAATGATAGATGAGGCGGCGGCATGACGAAGCATCTGACGAATGTGACCTTTAAATTTCTGCATCACAGCTGCGAGGAGCTCCTTATTTCTGAGGGTGAAACAAAGAAAAAATACAACATATGTACATACCTGATCAAAGAAAGTCCATCAACAATCCTCTGAGCTGAACTCACATCTTACTTTTTTTAATCTCCATGTGGCTTTTTTCTGTCACAAAGGGGTGTTATTTGGGACTAATAGACCATAACTTTCACTATATTTAAAAGAGGGCCAACATTTTTGGTAAGGAAACTTAATTCTGCATTTATTTTGAAAATGTGATTTCAAACATTTTAAATAGGTCTTAACTACACTGTGAGAAAATCTGTCCTATTCTGATTGTTTAAAAGCAACAAAATTTAGCTGCTGTAAATATACATCATAATAATTTTCTCAAACTCCCCCACTTTTTAACAATATGTGGTTATGAAGGAGGTCAATGGGGAGTAAACCTTCAAATCTGATGCTGCGAACAAAAATAACAATGGACCAAAGCCGATGTTTTAACTAATCTTTTACATACTCAAGAGTGTGACAGCACATAAAAATATCCAGCCTCAGATCACATTTTCTATTGAAAATCTGTTGTTTTCTGCGTTTCCCCCAAATTAGTGACATTTCTTATGAAATTGGCATTTAAATGGTTAAAATCAATAAATAATTTTGATCAGGACTGAGCTTGATGAAGAAATTTGGGGAAAATACGTTTAAAAAACAATTATCTGTTTGGTTTTACAGCAGCTAACTTTGTAGCTTTTAAAAGCCAAAACAGGAGTAAAAGATGTTTTCATACAGCACCCGAGGGTTGAGATTGTTCATTCACTTTCTACTACAGTTAAAAATTACAGACTCTGGATTTGCTTCCTGGCCCACCTACAAAGATGAATGCAGAAATTCCTTTTGTTTTTGTCATAGCAATTTTGTCTTCAAAAATACACAAAGAAGGGGGAAGCAGAGATGAGAGCAAAATACTTTAATGTACTGTTGCTGATAAGAAAAATAAATAAAACAAACAATTGATATAAACATTACCTCAAACTACATGTAAAGTTTCACTCCTTAAGTGGCGGAGAGCATTTTCTACAGTAACTGATGTAACTACGACAAATTCATCACTGAATAGCACAGTCACACCCACAGATTTCAGTGTCACATAACCAACTGAAGACACAATATCGGTGTGGGAAATTAAAGGTTGAGACCAACATCTCTAGCTAGCTCCACAGCATCATATTGAACTTAAAATGTATTTATTTCTAAATCTTGGGCATAAATATTGTCAGCTGGCTGTCTTTTTAGTCTGGCTTTTATGTAGTGCCTCACTATCATAAGTTTATGGTTTAAACTTATTTTTCTAGTCTTTATTTATATAGTTTTTTAATAAATAGATTTTGTGATTTACTAAAGGCAGGGTTGGTAGTCATGGAAAACTAGCATGAATTTGAGTGCAGCATCTCCCACTCACTCGTACTACCACGTGCATTCCCTCCATTAATTCAGATTGACAGTCTATATAAGGCATGTGGTTTGCTTGTGACCTTTTAAATATTGTTGTCCTCAAAAAAGATAAATGAAAAAGAATCCTAATTAACTTACCCATACATCAGCAGCTTTTTTACAATGTGTCTGCCATACTGTGACTTACACAGAGTGATGATGTCCTCTGAGGGAAAGAGGACACAGAAAGTCAGAGATGTTCCTGGGGCTGTACCTTTATCTGGGTTCTCATCATTATTGTAATCTTATTAATTATTACAGGGATAGGCAAACTTTTTTTTGTCTTGTCTCACTCTTGAGTCCATGACAAGCAGATAGACTCCATTCTTTTGGCTGTATGTGCACTAACAAGGAAGAGACAGGCAGAGCTCGCCCACTGCTAATTAGCTTAGCTCAAACACTGGGAGTCATTGGGTAGTGCTAGCCTGCCTCTGCCTACAGTCAGATAAACTATTAAGCAATTCTAAACAGTTCTGTGTACTTGTTGTGACTTGTTTTTTAACCTCCATTAGGTTACATAATCTTGCTTGTCATGGACTCTGGAGGCAGACAAGACACGAAAAGAAAAAATTGGTGTGTCCCTCAAAGTCAAACATTCAAAAGTGACTTGTCTGCTCACCTTTAATCTCCTCATACACTTCCTGTCTCTGCTCATGGCTGCCAAACTGAATGAAACACTGAAGCACTCGTGCAGAGTCATGAGCGAAGGCCATCTGGAGGCAGAAACAACATATGAGCACACAACACTGGAGCCTTCACTCATTTTACATGACAACATCATTGTTTCACACCTCAGTCATCAAAACCAAAGGGCAATAACTGCCTGACAATAACGTAAAAAAACTCAGAAAACTGCGATAAGCTGAATCTTCCAACAAGACTGACTTCCAAACTTCAGTCAAGTAGGATGGAGCAACGTGGACCAAAAGTCTTGACCCTACATTCATTTTAACTGAACGGCTAAAAATGCTCCTGTAGATGTGACACAGACTTGTTCACTTGTAGGTCGTGTTTGGCTCTTTTGTGTTTGTTTACCTATTCCAAAGCTGGAGCTATGAAGTATATCATGGCACTGCATTATATTTACACCTCCTTGTCTGTCTGTGTGCTAACTTTAAAGGTGAATTCACAACGAATGAAGTTTGGGCAACCGAGATCACGCCTCCCATAAATAGCTCATTTTGTCACTCAGTGATTTCTCAGTGACGTCACGCCTGCTCTAGTTTTACCACGATCATATCATATTATATATCATATACTTGTAAATAGAGGTGAGAAAAAATATCGCTATCGCAATATTTTGACTCCCAATATAATATCGATATTTCAAATCAAATCTCAAATATTTTTGTAAAAATAAAAACTCATATTTTATCAGAGTTGGAAATAAAATACAACTTATGATTATATATGCACAGGTTTTTTTTCATGCAGCCTATTCAGTTCAGACAGTGACAAAAGAAATATGTGATTTTGTTTTACTCACTGTTGTGCTGTCAGTAACTCAAAGCACTTTGTTCCTCATGTGTTACAGTATTACAGTTTGAGCTGCACTGCAGGTTAGGATGCTTTTAATACATTGTCAAAGAGAAAACAAGAATAATTACTTTGAAACATTAGTTTAAGTGACTTGATGAACTGTGTGTTTTCAAGTTAAGTGGATGTATGTAATGCTGCATTTGACATAATTCAATAACAATAAAATGGAAAAATTACATGTTGAATGTCTCTAGGTTTTTCCTAGTTTACTGTATAATATCGCAATATTGTGAAATTGTGGTATATCGTGTTCAAAGTATTGTGATACGTATCATATCGTCAGCCCTACTCAGCCCTACTTGTAAATATTAGCTGACATTATTCATTTTTTTCCTTCATCTACCAACCACAAACACTGCAGCTGATGCAGATGAGAGATGACAGGACTGTTGAATAAGGAGGAACAAATGTCCTCACTAACCAATGTTCTCACATGGACATGAGTTATCACTCTGTGACCCCTTTTTTAAAATTAAGAAAGAACAGAGAGTATCCATGAAAAGTGTAAAGGGAAAAAGCCAGGGAACAGTTAAGCCAAGTGTTAAGGCTGTGACATTATGTACAGTCATTTAAAACAGAGCATATTTCCGGGGCTTGGACAGCTTTTTATGCCAGATTTATTTATAAGCTGCATATATTACTCAACATCTTCAAGAAAACAAAAATACAGTTGTTTTTTTTTTGTTACTGTATTTGCATTTGTGAATGAAAAACTTGGCCAACATCATTAACAGGTTTCTAAGAAAAAACAGTTTTTTCTCTTTCTTTGCTCTTTCATAAAAGCAGAATACAACATTTTCCCACAATAAAGCAAAGTCTTTGAAAATACTGTTAAAGATGAATCTGCTGAACTCCTTCTAGAGCTGTTTGGTATGCGCACAAGATAGATGTAACCCCCAAATTCCACTGCACGCGAAAGCGCAGCGTAGCGTCGCGGTCTTGCTCAGACAGGCAAGCCCCACTGAAAGTGGCGCGCCTGTCAGCGCCGTGGCACACAGCCCCGGAGGGGAAGGGCTGATCCCCGGAGAGCCACAGGCTCTCATGAGAATAGTGATGTCACATGTTAATAAAGCATGTTATAGACTGAGAAAAGAAATAAACAACACCTCACTTCGATTCTCTAAGATGTCTTTGCTGGTCCCAACCACACAGCTTCATGATTTATTCAACTTCTATCCGTCTATATCCATGTAGAAAAGATGTTTGGTGTCCTGTATACAATGTTATATATTTCTGTAACTCTACGATTCACTTTTCTTTATCCATGGTGTCGTGTTGTCTCTGGGACCCTCTTACCGACTGCTGACCTTATGCTCATGCCTTTGGTTTTGACGTAATGACAAAATATTGACGAAATTTACGTTCTAGACACCGTGCATTGTGTTTTATTTTGAAACTTTTGGATACTTCACACAGTGACTTCCTGTCTGGTGCTTTCTTAATGACAGTGATTTTACAAGGTTTGGAAGAGGCCGCGCAGAAAATAGATCTGAAGTGCACCAAGAAATAACTGTTTTTTCTTATAAACCTGCACGCACCAAGGCGTGTATCTCTCACGCCTTGGTGCGCGCCGTCGCTTCAGCAACGCAGCGCTGACGCGCCGCAGCGCGTGCAGTGGAACTTGCCTGATAGACTACAATGGGAGCCAAGTGCTCCACAGTACGTTTCAAGGGCGTGTTGCGCCGCTTTCGTGTGCGGTGGAATTTGGGGGTAACACTGTCTCTGGATGGTCCTTCCAGACAGAAAAGTCTGCATTTATGTCCCTCTTGAATTTTGCCATCTAGTGTTTGGCAGGATTATATTTATGACTGATTGGGTCACTCTGTGATCCAGAACAAAAACAGTTGTTGTGGGCATCGTCACACGCCCACACAACACTGATGGGCCATCTCAGTGCACCCACACATGATGACACCTGAGAATTCAGAATTTTTTAATATGGTGAGCGACATGGTCTCGGAAGAAGTGGTACGATTTTGGTGGGGACCTGATTCTTGATTCAGGAGTTTTTAAAGAATTTGCCAATTTGCAAGATGGAGCAGTTTTTAAAATACTGGCTTATAAATGCCTCTGCTCCCTAAACACTTTGTTTGTTATATTGTGGCTTGAAAAATAAGATGCTGTTGTCACACAAACAGAAAAATAAACTTTGATATTATTCTTGTAAAGTTGACAACACTGCAGCTCGTTTGATATTACAGCAACAACTATAGAAATGCTAGCCACCTCGTATAATGTTAGTTCCCCTATTTCAGTAATAAAGAGTGACAAACAAACTCAAAACGCTGTAAGACGCACAAAACAATCGCATCTTAAGTTTTACCTGAAATCAACAGATTAAAGGTAGGCCAACTCACCTGTTTGATCTTTCCACGTATCAGACTGTGAAGCTCTTTCATCAGTTTCTCCTTTGTTTCCTTCTCACAATCCTTCCTGTAAAGCAAACACCATCAGTGTAGAGTCAGTCAAATGAAACACTTGTTCTTACATTAAAACACAGACCCGTGATTTGCTTCTGAAGTGGTGAGCCTCTACCTATGTTTTAATAATCTGAATGACAAAATTAACAGAGTTGGAAACTAAAGGTCCTTCTTTTAGTCCAACTTCAACTTTTTCAAAGAAATGAATGTCTTCAATAGAGCTTTTTAAACAGGGCTCATTATAATCAAAATCTTTCTGCAAAGAGCACAAAGACCTGCGAACTGTTGCAGCACTACAAAATCTCAGATCTTAGGTATCATGTCCTAATTCAGTGGGGTCCATCGTGTGACTAACCAAGGGCTCACCATTATTCAACAGTTATATTTCTTTAGCACCTTTCACATGGACACATGCAGTCCAAACTGCTTTACAAAAACACAGGAAATAAAGGGTGATAAATTTATAACAACTAAAACAAGAATAAAAATACCAGTAATAAAAAAATACAATGAAGAAATGAAGAGAATGAAATAACAACTGAGGCATCAGAGAAACGAGACAGAGGGTTACTAAATGTTTTTGTGACATCTTACAAATCAGGAAGTGAAAGTAAAATAATTTCAGATTAAATAAATGTTTTCAGAACTCTGCCATCTCAAACACTCTTCATGTTAAAGGTAAATGGGAGAGAGGGAGGAATGGTTCTGTCTGAGAAGGATTTGATTAAAAATGCAGAACGACATCCTCTCATGATCTGAGGGAGTTTGGTTATTTTTTTATATTAAAAAAGAAACAAAGCATTTTAATTTATTTGGGGAATTCCCGAAAATCAGATCACACAGGCATGATGTTCATATATTAGATGATATTTAGAAAGTATATTTCAAATTCCTATTTCATTTAATGTTCAGATGTTATTTTTGCCAGATCTAGCAGTAAATATTCAAACTACAGCTGACAAATACTTAATAAGAATATTTCTTAGGGAAGAAAGCTGTGACTAGAAAGTGGTTGTTACCAAATGATCCAACAATAGAGGACTGGTTTAAAACCATCCATGAAATTTACATCATAGAGAGAGACTAACATTTTTGATCAAAATGCAGTCAGAGACATTTGAGGGGTTTTGCTCAGTGGGTAAAGTACATTGGCTCACGGAGACCACACTCTTTAATGACTGCTGAATTTATATTTTCCATTGACTGTTGAAGAAACTGAGGGGTGAGTGTGACATCCTTTGTTTGAGCTTGGAAAAAAAAACTCTGCTGAGACAGAGCAATGTCTCAATTATAGCACTGGTCCTGTATTACATATCCAGTATTGGCTTGTGTGAAATGATTTATGCACTTTGTCCTTTACAAAATAAAATACATGGCCTCCCTGATAGAAATAAAATAAATACAAAAATCAATTAAACTAATGGAGCAAATTAATTAAATAATAGGGTTCAATAGAAAAAATTGACCTGGGTTATCTTTCAAGATCTTAGGTTATATCTATATCCTTTTAGATGAATTATAGCGTTAGAAAATATATTTCATAACAGTTTATTTCCATCAAAGTTAAAAAAAAAAAAAAAAAGGAGAGAAAAGGAGTATCCTTGACTTTCACTTGTGTGTGCCCGTACCGTCTGAGGTCGCCCCACATCTTTTTTGCATGGCAGATAATGTCAAACATGTCCCTCCTCTCTGCCTGCTGTCGAAAAACCTTCAGGTCCTTCTTCCTCTGCTGCCTGTTCTTCTTCAGCTCTTCCTTTGACAGCGCTTTTCCTTTTGGATTGAACTCGCCTTTTTTCATCTTCTTTGACGCAGGACCTTATGATACATACGAACTGTGACCATTTGTTTGATATCTTGTTTTCACAGGATCTGTAAAGTCAAAAGTTTTCTTACCTTCACCCTCTTCATTATTCTTCCCTCTAAAATTGGACCATTTCCTCTTCTGTGGCTCCTTCCCATCTTTAGACGGAGCAAATTTCTGTTTCTTCTTGCCATCGTCACTGCCCTTTCCTGGTCTGCTCTTGTGCTCTGTCTTGTAAGGTTTGAAGGGTTTTTTACCGCCTTGCTTACCACTTGGTTTTCCGCCTGATTTCCTCCCAGGTTTCCCACCAAGTTTGGTCCCTATGGAATCTGGAAAAAATGGGACATGACAATGAGACACCTGGTTTGAAACTGTTGGTTTATCAGGCTGAATATCGTCAGAGCTTACCTTTCCCATTCTGTGAAAACTTCTTCCTTCCTTTAGGAGTGAAGGGTTTTTTGGTGTTAGCATCCATCCTACTACGCACCCCAGAGAGAAATCAATAAAACAACAAAAGCAGAAACACGAGTACATGAGTTTTTGAAAATGCCCTTTGAAAAATACAGATGTGAGCAGTTTGGTCCAGGTTTGTATCTCTGCTGGCTAGAAAAACAGCGCAAAAATCCAAAAATACCTTAGGATCAAGCTTAGACCTCTTGACCAGTTTTCAGTTTTTTCATGATAACGACAAAGTCAAGATTTTTATTCCACTGTAGCTGAAATAGGGTTGGACATGAATCAGAGAATAAATGTAAATGTGTGTGTTACATTAAAAAATGTAAATGTGTGTTATATTAACAAATGTAAATATGGGCTATATTTATAAATGTGTGGGTTATAGTAATAAATGTAAGTGTGTGTGTTATATTAAAAATGTAAATATGTGTGGTATAGTAATCAACATAAATTAGTTACAGTTGAGCCCAAAAGTTTACACCCCTCAGCAGAATTTCTGATTTTTTGGCCTTTTCTCAGAAAATATGAATGATAACACAAAAACCTTTCTGTCACTCATGGTTAGTGGTTGAGTGAAGACATTAATTGAAAAAAAGATTAGTTTACTCTTTTTAAATCATAATGACAACAGAAACTTCCAAATTGACCCTGTTCAAAAGTTTACACCCCCCAGTTTTTAATACCTTGTGTTTCCCTCTTTAACATCAATAACAGCTTGAAGTCTTTTGTGGTTGTTGTGGATGAGGGTCTTTATTTTCTCAGATGGTAAAACTGCCCATTCCTCTTGGCAAAAAGTAAATTCTTGGGCTGTCTTGCATGAACTGCACATTTGAGATCTCCCAAGAGTGGCTCAATGATATTGAGGTCAGGAGACTGAGATGGCCACTTTAAAACCTTCACTTTATTCTGCTGTAGCCAATGGCAGGTTGATTAGGCTTTGTGTTTTGGATCATTGTCGTGTCGGAATGTCCAAGAACATCCCATGCGCAGCTTCTGGGCCGATGAGTGTAAATTTTCCTCCAGTATTTTCTGATAACATGCTGCATTCATCCTTCCATCAATTTTGACCAATTTTCCTGTGCCTTTGTAGCTCACGCATCCTTAAAACATCAATGATCCACCTCCGTGTTATACAGTAGGAATGGTGTACCTTTCATTATGGGCCTTGTTGACTCCTCTCCAAATGTAACGTTTATGGTTGTGGCCAAAAAATTCAATTTTGGTCTCATCACTCCAAATGTCTTTGTTCCAGAAGTTTTGAGGCTTGTCTCTGTGCTGTTTGGATTGTAAGCAGGATATTTTGTGGCATTTGCGTAGAAATGTCTTTCTTCTGGCGACTCGACCATGCAGCCCATGTTTCTTCAAGTGTCTCCTTATTGTGGATCTTGAAACATCCACTCCAATTTTTTTCAGAGAGTCCTGTATTTCAGCTGAAGTTATTTGAGGGCTTTTCTTTGCATCTCTAACAATTTTCCTTGCAGTTGGAGCTGAAATTTTTGTTGGTCTGCCTGACCGTGGTTTGGTTTGAACAGAATCCCTCTCTCTCCACTTCTTTTAGAGTTTTAACAGTGCTTCTTGGCATCCTCAGTTCCTTAGATATCTTTTAAAATACTTTTCCTGTTTTATACAGTTGAAAAACCTTTTCTCGCAGATCGTTGGACAATTCTTTTGCTTTACCCATGACGCAGAAACCAGAAACTTCAACGTAGCACTGAGTGAAAGATGCACGTGTCTGTCAGGAGCTCAGAAACTCACTGAGCTTTCATACACACACACAGTTTACAAGCTAATAGATCACGGGTGAGGATGGTTACCTTTAGTAGACATTCAAACCCATTTGTGTCAAATTTTGTGCATGTTATCAGGCCAAAGCTGCCAGGGGGTGTAAACTTTTGAACAGGGTAATTTTTGAAGTTTCTGTTGTCATTATGATTTAAAAAGAGTAAACTATTTTTTTTTTTTCAATAAATGTCTTCACCCAACCACTAACCATGAGTGACAGAAAGGTTTTTGTGTTATCATTCATATTTTCTGAGAAAAGGCCTAAAAATCAGAAATTCTGCTGGGGGGTGTAAACTTTTGGGCACAACTGTATATTAAAAAAAAAATGTAAATATGTGCATTATAATAATAAATGTACGTGTGTTTTACTTATAAATACCAATGTGTGTAAGTGTTAAATTAATAAATGATAATATAAGTGTTATATTTATAAATGTGAATGTGTGTGTTTTTGTTAATAAATGTAAACGTGTATTACATTATTTAATGTAAATGTGTGTGTTATATTAATAAATATAAATGTATGTAATTGTTATATGTACAAATGTAAATGTACGTGTTATATCTAGTAATGTAACTGTGTGTGTGTGTGTGTTGTATTAATAAAATGTAAATGTGTGTGTTATAGCCCCCTGGATCTCAAAACATCAGCTGAAGCACGTTTCCCTTCCATCCTGGTTTTGTTATGTTATGCCGTATAACAGGGCTGAATATCTCAAACTCACTGAATTCTCTGTAACTGAACAGCTTTTAGTGAGATTGTAACAATTTGAACAGTTGTTTAAAACCGTGATTTTCTTGGCTGTGTCTTTAAAGAGGCACTGAGCGCTTATGACAAGCTAAAGGCTAACACTTTATTACCCAATCCACAAACAACCGATTATCTTAATGTTTGGGGACATCTTGAGGTATGTTTATGAAATATCTTTGCTGTCGACTAAACAAAACGGCTACTTTTTGATCTTTTTAAAAAGTCTGTCTCGGCCTTTTTACTTGGATGCACTGTTTTCTTCTGTAACTCGAGGCTAACCGGGTAAATGAAAGCGCTCAAACAACGACTACGATTGAAATCTAACGCATTCTAAATGTTTCTGTGCGTATAAGTCAATTCTATCAACATTCAAAATAAGACTTAGGACATTCTGAACGGTATAACTTACTTTCAGATGCATACACACGCTGCCCCAGCTCAATCACATGTGTTCAGCAACAAATGCGGTTTACGGCACCAACTGTCCAATCCCTTTCCGTTGACTGTCGCAAACTATATCTTTACGACAGCTCCTTTCCAGACTGAAGAAATGCGGAATAGCTTTTTCTTCCGGCTCTTTAATGTATTTTAAACAACGCGTTTCAAAATATCTTTGTTCATATTAGGTTCATACGGACATGGGGACTGAAATGTGGTTTTAAAGTGGATCTGCAAGTTTAGAGCTCCCGTGGTTGTGGTTTGTGTAAAGGGGTAGCGGTTACTATGGTGATATCTGAACAACCAGCAGGCATGATGAAACAATTGATGTTTTCAGTTGAAATGTCATTCAACAATATGAACATAGACGTCAGTCCCCCCACTTCCACCACCACAATAGAGCTGATTATTATCTATTATGTGGAATTGTTATATTATGGATTTGATTGTGCACGCCTGAATGATTTAATCTTCCCCCAGAGAGAAAAAAACTATCTTGCTAGCTATCTATCCTCCTTCCTTTCTCAGGTCAGTCCATATTGCTAAGGTGGTAAATGGAAAACTGTCAACCATAAGAACAGTGGTGATACCCTTTTTGGAAGCAGAGGCAACTGTTGAGGGCATCACAGCAAAAGTGAGGGAGGCTTTGGAGAGTGAGGAGTATGATCTGTGACTGACAGTCAGGGGAATGAAATCCTTGACTCAGAGGGAACAAGTTGTTGATTCTCTGGCATGACAAATCGTCCAAATTACTTTCATGTCAAAATGAAAATTTGAACATTTTGCTCAATCCCTCACTTGTTTATATTATAACATTTTTTTATTCTATTTAAATTTTTAACACAAAAAAGTGAATTACATTCTCTCCGACTCCTCAGGCTCACTTGAGGCAGAATTCACAGGAGATCTTTGCCTTTCCTTAAAATGATTTTCAAGACTTCCAAAACAGGCCACGAGGTAATACAAGATATGGGATGTAGTAAAATCTGGTTTAGGTTGTGAATTACATTGCTCCCTTTTTACATACACCAACAGAAATCTTGAATTATTTACTATATTATCTTTTATTGTCACGAGTTGCTTCTTTTTTGTTCCCACATGCAAGTTGACAGGCTGAAGACGTCATTTCGAGGAAGTGATTGAGAGTCTCCAAGGCATCTCAGATAGCATTAATCAGCTGTCTGAGATGGCCAGGTATGAAGTAAAGGAGTCTGATCTTCAGCCAGCAAAGGAGGCTTTTTTTGCCTGGTTTTTGTAGAAGATATGTAACCCAGGCAAGCCTGATGTACAAGATATAACCTTTAGCTGACTTAGTTGTTGTTTAACTTTAAATGAACTGTTATTTTTCCAATTATTTCTCTGAATCAGGATTTTATGTTTTTAAAACCTTTTAGCTACTATGGATGAGCTCACATTCAGCGGGTGTTGCTGCTCACTGATGGGCCTGCCCCTGAGAGGCAGTGGCTCCAAAATGCAGACCACTGCCTGAAGTGCAGAAGCCCAAGCTTTGGAACCAACATCCACTACATTAAGGGTCTAGATGCTCCCTTGGCTTTCATTAAATCAATCAATCAATCATTTTTTTCTCCTTTTTTCTCCTTTCTTGTGTTTACCTGTGCTGCTTGTTCAGTCTGGGCCTGTCATTTTCCTTTAAATGTAAATCTCACATGCACTTTATTAATCCTGCCGTAGCACTTATTTCATATTCCAGGTGTTGGCTACATGAGTTTGTGATTCCTTTCTTAATTCATGGATAAAACCTCTCTTAATCTTGAACTCAAAAAGACAAAACACCAATTCTTTTTTGAAGTAACTTTATTGGTAGGACAAATTCTCTCAGTAAGAATAAATGTTTCATTAAAATAACAAGTTGCATGTTTTTTTTCCTTCTTTCATTCACTGCATTGTATAGTATTCTTCTTATTTGCACATATTCTTCTCTTATTTGCACATATTCTTCTCTTATTTGCACATATTCTTTTCTTATTTGCACATATTCTTCTCTTTCTACAATGTTTAAGTATACAGAGTTTTGATATTTTTAGATATTTTTTATTGTTATTTATTTCTTCTTTCCTGTGAAGCAATACCACCTGGCGAAAACAAATTCCTTGTATGTCTGAACGTACTTGGCGAATAAAAGACGATTCTGATTCTGATTCTGATTCTGCATATATGGACAAGGTATTGCAAAGTAGCCATGGGTTGTCATTGATGGTGCCATCAAATAGAGATGTGATGCTCCCAAATGCCTCTGAAAATGGTCTTCCAGCCTGTTGTCTCCCTTTATCGATCATTAAAGGATCTGTTTCAAAATCTGAGACCCTAATCAGGGATGAACCTTTCTCAACATTATACCAGTCTGCTGCTACAGAGGCACAAGGAAGAAGCTCTCAGCAAGCTTGACTAGACAGCCATCAGACGCCAAAACACTGGGGATCCTTCTTCCTGCAATATGTTATAAAATGGGCACAAGGGACATGAGTGCACATAAGCAACAGCCTATTTGCAGTGCATCAGATCATGATTTGCTAGTCCGATCACTAGTTTTGCCCCATACCATCATGAATAAAGACAGATAAAACAATACAAGGAGCATGAAAATGTAACTATCTGGCACTCTACAGGCATCCCACAATTCAACAAACTGGCTGATGCCAACACAGGCAACCTGGCTGAGACACAGAACAACCCCATCCTGCATATTGAAGACCTGGATTTTGCAGATGTGTCAGGCGGGCCTTTTGTTTTGTACCTGTCTTTGTTATTCACTTACAAAGTCATGCATACATAACAAATAAATTGGTTGGAGCTTGGTTAAATTTTTAGAAAATGTAATTTCAGTTCAACAAATGTATTAGCGCACAGTAACAAAAACAAAAACATTCAGGCTATTGCCAACATACAATCCTCTCGATTTGATAGTTCTGAAAGTAAAGAGAAAAAACAGTATTCCCCTTATGAATGATGCATGTAAACAAAAAAACTTCAAATGTATGATAAAGTTTATCATTAAACTTTAAACGATATAATTCCTGTGAAGCAATAACAAAGTTGAATAATCAGAGCATGCCAGTTTCACACTATACAATGCAGAAGTAAAAACAAACAAATCGGAAATGTAGCTGGAGAGTTTGTCCTGCATGAACAGACTCAGGTGAAATTCTGTCCCACAGTCTGCTCAAAACTGGTCCCATCACTGCTTCCCTTGAAGAATGGCAAAAAATAAATAAATACTAATGAGGAGTCCAAATGCTTACAGATTTGTGTTTCAGGAAAAAATCTAAAGACAACAGAGACTAAAGTTATGCTCACTTATCTGCTCACAATATAACATCCTGTCTCTGTTAGAAGACTGTTTGGGAATTACGTGCAAAAATTGACACCATACCTGCACACCTCTCTATATATTTTGAGGTTGCTTTTAACTGCCATGGTAGACTGGGTCACCAATTTCCCCTTGTATCCATGGGTAACCCCAAACATCACCAACTTCTCATTCTGATCCATGTGCAGTTTCTGTCCAAATTAGTCCGCCCTGTATGGGACTGAATTCAGGTTACGGGCTCCCTTAAAGACAGAAAAAAGGAAGAAGCCTAATTACAGCTGCTATCAGAAGTTTTATTCTTTAGGTGCTTGCTGCAGAGCCACCATCAGGCCTTTTTGGTTTGTGTTTGCAGCTGAGACAATTTAGCATTGCACTCTGAGAAAAGTTTGATGATTTCATGTAGGGGAAGTACGATTTCCTTGGAAAAAGAAGAAAAGGCAGGAAAATAGAGGGTCTTTTAGGCCGTCCAGTTATTCTCCGGCAAATAAAGGTACGTGTTGGCGAGCTTCATGATGTTGAGGGTGAACTGCTTGTAAAACTGTTCCCACTCTCTTTTTACCGGCACACGTGCCTTTAGAAGACAAGTATCCTGTCATCATTTTACTGCCACATGTTGGCCCAACCCAAAGAAATATAAAATTATTAACAAACTGTTAACCAAATCATGAACCAATATACAAAGTAGTATCATTTGTTAATCAGAATGTGTAAATATTACTTTACAGCTAAATTGACACTACTGATGCTGAGTACACCTGCAGCCTACATAAGGAATTTATCTACAAAGTGACTGATTATGAATCAATCTAGTGCAACGCTACCTACCTCAGCTGAAGCTGCTTCAACTTTGAGTTGGTCATCAAAAACATAGAGAGGCCTAATCCACCTGCAAATTTTTCTCTCCAAAAGTCCTCCTATAGGGTAAATGGTAAATGGACTAGAGCTTATATAGCGCTTTTCTAGTCTTTGACTACTCAAAGCTGCTGTACACTGCAGGTCACACCTACCCATTCACACCCACATTCACTCACTGATGGTTCAGAGTATCTATGTTAGTTATCCATCAGTATCTCTAACACATTCACGCCCTTTCATGCCCATTTACACGCCACTGACGCAGCAGTGGGAGCAACTTGGGGTTAAGTGTCTTGCCCAAGGACACATCGCCGTGTGTCGCCCGGAGCTGGACTTGAACCTGCAACCTCCCGATCACTGACCAAGTGCACTATCTAACTGTGCCACCGACGCCCCAAATTGGGCATTAAATTGAAGACACAGTTGTGCCCCAATTTTACCGGAAGTCGTGCCATTAGTTTTTATCTTCGCGAACAAGTTGCCATAGCTGTCTAAAGCCATAACGAAAAATTGAAACTGAAGAGGCTTCGAAATGTGCCAAAAACACAGTAAGCCAATAACATCACCAGGGAGCAGAAATACATTGAAGTGTAGTTTCAGAAGCAGAAGAAGAAGCAGCAGAAGAGGATTTTTCTGGGTCAAGACAAAGCAAGCTAACGAAAGAAATTATGGTCTTGTTTTATTTCCGGACTTGTGTAAATAAATCTATGGTAGAAAATTAGATAAAGGCTTGTTTTCCGTTTTTCTATTTTCGAGTACCAAATGAAAAATGAGAGACAACGTGTTTCCAGTTTCTAGAGTCATCTTGTCATTAACATTTATATCCGTGTCCATGTGGGTGTGTGCGTGTGTGTATGTGCAAGCATGTTAAAGAAAAGAAAACCGGACATAAGGCACTTCTTAGAAGACAAATTGTAAGTTACTCATAGGGTATACATTATAACCAGAAAAATATTATATTTAATGCCAAAGAGATACACGTTTGGTTATATTATTTATTGTCCATGTATTATTTGTGTCTTAAAAGGTACCACCGTTTAAGACCGACAATAAAAGTTTGTGGTGAAATATACAATAAAACCTTGGATTACAGTCATGATTTTACACAGTCATGTTGTTGGGGAGTAAATTACACTTCTAGGTAATAACTGTGAAACTGTTTTCTCCTCAGCCTATAATCCTACCATCAAAATGTATGATTGTTGCATCCCAAATTGTCCTTCTGTTCATAAGTCATGCATCGATATAATTTTGTCAGGGGACTAATAGAGATGGAGGAGGAGAGGCTGGTGGTATTGTATAAAGAATACTTTTTTCTCAGTATGATAGCAAAAATGTCAGGGAACCCTTGTGTGCCCTTTGGCAAAATCCCAAAATCTAAGGCTGTGTGAATTGTCCCAGGTTCATTGATCGTAATTTACAGCAATGAGTTGTTAAAAAAAAAGTCTGATAACAGCCACTTGTGTGGGGTGGCGGCCAATGTTCGTTTTTTTATGAGAACATTTTGACTTGAGTGACTTGAGGTTTTTCACATTTCTTAAGTGTGTCTCAACAGAAAGAAGTTTGGGAAACACAACGCTAAAGACACTTTATTCAACATCTGTGTTATAAACAAGATGTATCAGTCTGACATTAGGTACAATTTCAAAGAGCTCTCCATAGTTAACTTACTTTTAACTTAAAGTCTGTGTTTATTGTGGGCTTACTCAAAGTAAGAGTGGGCAGCATAGGTAGTGTTTTTCCATCAGTTGTAAAGTCAAGGTTCTAGCCCAGCTCCAGCTGTCACAGGTGTGTCAGTGGCATGTAAGAAGGCTTAAAGGGCTCAGTTGCAACAACAAGTTATAATACTCAAACATTCCCTGAGTAGGCATTACTTACTCAAGGACTTCTCTTCAGAAATTAACAAAATAAATAAATAAAACAGGTAAATTAGCAAGATCAACATTTAATGTAGAACATAGACAACAACTGAGTTAAAATAGTTTCAAAGCTTTCTTTATCTTTGTGCCCCACTTCCCAACGATACAAATTTCCCCATTTCCCCAAATGACTTCCAAAGGCGTATACTTTCAGAACCATAATCCTAAAGACTTGAAACCTAAATCTGTTTGCCATAATTTGACCCTTCTGAACAATCCAACCTTGGGCCTGTGTCTCTACAACCTTCTAAAATACAAACAAAAAGACAGTAAACAACACCTTCTGACTTTAAGTATTTGATTGTCCACTCAAGCATCTCTGAATGTTGTTTGCAGTTTAAGACAAATCTAAATGTTTTTATTCCAAACATAACTAAAAACATTTTTCCCTCAGATATACATTTGTTCTTATTTTTGGACAAAGCATACATTTTCTCAAAACAACATAGGGAACAAAAGTTAATTGTTTAAATCAGCAGGTGTGATGATCTGTGTCCTTCTGGTTGATCAGTTACTTTCAGCTTTTTACAGAACTCCCTTTAATTCTTTGGGTCATGGTTTTTCTTCAGCATGGGGTTTTTGGTAGAAGTACTTCAGAGACCCTGGATCCTGTTTGGTGGTTCTTGGTTTTTCAGGTTGCCTTTGGAATGGATCTGTCCTCTCAGTCAATGTGGAGAGTTTAACTTGCTGCGATGAAAGTGGACCCTCTGCTGACAGAGACCCAGACGACCCAGAAACCCCAGGATGTCCTTAAGGAACGCTTTGGTCAGGATGGCGTAAAAGAAGGGATTAGCACATGAGTTAAGAGGGTAGAAAAGGACCAGGAGGACCTGTGGGCACCAAAATGGGAATAGTTATTATAATTACTGTGTATAGATTTAAATCTATCAAAAAATATTAAGACATACGTAAAGACATAAGAAATATGCAACTGTAAAAAAAACAACATTAGAGCCAAGTGTCCACTTCTAATTCAACGGCAGGGAACAATTTATGTTTGTTTTTATTATTTTATCACTTTTAGAGACACTTTTATTTCTTCAAAAATAAATTCTCCAATTAAATATTGATATCAAAAGTAGAAAATCATGGCTCTAATTTTTTTAGATGTGATTTGTTACATTTACATATAAAATAAGTGAACATGTGCAGTCTTTTTTAAAAAGATAAATTATGAGTCCTATCTGTTAATTACAGAGCCCCTTAAGGACACTGGCAGAAAAAAATATGACATGACTTTCCCATCCCCACAGAAAACTTTCTCATGTCCACACAAAACTTTCTGCTGTGCACAAGACACTTTCAAAAAACTACAAAACCCCCCCAAAAAAGTACAAAAAACTTTTGTGTGAACACCAGGTAGTTCCCTATTTTTACAAACTGCAGGTGTGCACAGCAGTCTATTACTTAGGTAAAGTTGGAAAGATATTCCACAGATTTGAACTTTTTACATTCATATTATCATCATTTTGTTAGTTGACTCATAAATTTGATGCCATTTGCTTTATTTTTGATAAAAAATAAAGCAAATGGCATCAAAATATTTTAATTAATAATTTTTCAAATTTTGACATTGAGTGTGAATCACAAAAGGTAATTTATGTGTCCAGTGTTTTTGAAGATGTCACATCTCTTCATTGTGAAGTTTTTTAATTTCTTTCACAGCATTCCTTTACTTTGGTAATTTGTTGACGGTCCCTATGCTGCTGAACCAACACTGCATAATGAGACCTGTTGAAGTTGTCTGGTTTAGAGGATGGCTCGTTTGAGGAAAACAAGATTTTACATGCACAGTCTTCATGACAGTGTTTATAAAAAGAGGAATCAGGTTAATAACTATGTTTCATTTGAAATTTCACTGGTGCATGAGAACTTCCCTCTGTAGTAAATGGTAAAGGAACTTGAGCTTATTTAGCTCTTTTGTAGTCTCTTGAACTCAAAGCAGCTTTACACCGCAGGTCACATCAACCCATTCACACCCATTCACTCTCACATTCACTCAGTGATGGTTGTAGCTACTCTGTCAGTCATCCATCAGTATCAACAAACACATTCACACATTTTCAAACTCATCACAGTTTTATGTTTCCTCTTGTATACTGCTCCTAAGTTCTTTTTTCAATAAAAAAAATAAACTTATTCATCCACCACTAATGCAGCAGTGGGAGCAACCTAAAGTTAAGTGTCTTGCCCAAGGACACATCTACGATCTACGATTTGAAACTGCAGCCTGCCCCCCCTTCCCTCACCTCTCCCCTCCGTCAGAGCTATCTCTATAGCTCTGCCCTCCATGTTCGAAGATCCCGCCCCCAGCTCGTGGCGCCTCATATAAAAACAAGCCCCCTCCGGCAGAGCTACGAGCGACTAGCATAATATATCAGCAGCAAACTCAATCAAAAGCAGCTCAGCTCAACTGAAAGTATCAAACACGACAGACATCCCCCTTGTAACACACAGCAGTAGCCATTTTAATTGGACCGGTGGCAATGCGGGTCTGGCGCCACCAGAGCAGAGCCGAATGTGGGGGAGGATTTATCTTTCTCGGCCTGTCCTCCCCAGCTCAGCTTACAATGCTAACGATTAGCGGCTAACAGGCTAACCCGCTCCGCTACAAGTCATAGCCAGGACAGGCACAGACTAACCAGAGTTATTCAGCAGACATCTCCCACTGTAGTAAACAAAGCCATTACCTGATCAACCAGGGGTGAAACAGCCGATGCTGAAGGTCTGACGGCCGACTGAGGCCATTCGCTAGCCGTTAGCCTGCTAACAGGCCTCAGCCCGCGGGCAGAGCTCCGTTGGGCCCCGCGGGAGAGGGAAGCGGCTTCCCGGTTTCGGCACTAGGCTTTTCCGGCTCCATGATAGTTCAGTAGCTAACGCTGCTAGCTGCTCACCGGAGGTAGAGGGGAGGAGACGGGACCATGGGCATGACGCTGCGTAGTGAGGGAGACAGGGGATTGGATGGACTCACGGACCAACTCACGGACCAACTCACGGACCAACTCACGGACCAATTGAACCTTACTGCCTTCAAGGCTTGATTGGTCAGCTAGTATGCAGCTTTGCAGCGGATATACTGAATGGATTTTTTTCGTTCTTTTTGGTCTTTATACTGTGTAGATAGGACCATAGGACCATAACAGCCTTATAAACGGTGTTATTAAGATGTACAAAGCTTCCAAATCGTAGACCATAGCTTTAAGTCTCAAATTGTCTATCAGACTGCCATAGTGGTTCTATTGTAACAAAAGAACTGCTACAGCAGTCTGACAGATGGTTTGGGACCTGATCTGCACTAAGAGGGCAGATAGCCTTTGCTATGAGTGTGCGCTGTAGTCGCGCTGCACTCTCCACAGTGCTGATCCTGTTCCATTTGTCTCATTTTCTAGTTGTGAACTAATTATTGTGAAAAAAAACACAATCACAAACATTTTAAGTTAAATTCACACAAGATGTTAATGTTTTTATTTTATTCCTGCCCAATTTTCACTGGTACATTCTGTTATTGGCCTATTGCATATTGAGAAAATTTGATCAGTTTGTTAGTAAAGTCATAACCCACCTTTGAGTCGGTGACAGTCATCAGCGGTTGGTGCAGCGCTGCAGAGAGTCCATAGAAGCAGATGGGCACCAGGCAAAGGAAGTTGGTAAAGATGAGTACAGCCATTCGCTTGGCCATGCTGCGATCACACCTGCTGGACAGGTGCTGAGGGTTGTGCACCATAAAGTAGATGTGCAGGTAACAAAAACACACCACAATGAAGGCAAAGACATTGGCTGAGAGGACGGAGACCACATAGGCTTGAGCGGCAACTGTCTCCGTGTCCATGGGTAAACATATGCTCACCCTGTGGTAACTGCTCACGCCTACAACAGGAAGCATTGCAAGTGTTGTACACAGGAACCAGCCAATCAGCATCAGCAACACTGCGTGGCGGAAATGGAACTTTCTGTCAGGCCTCATGGTGAAGAAAATAGAGTGCCAGCGTTGAAGGCTGATTAAAGTCAATGTGTACACGGATAACTCGCTGGCAAACACAGATAAAATCCCCGCTAGCTTGCAGCCAATTCCTGTCTGCCAGGCGATAGCATAGTGGTGATAATGTGAACGGGTGTAGAGATCGACCGAGGCAATGAGAAGTAAGTACATCCCCATACATAAGTCTGCAAACGCCAGGTGACAAATGAGGAAACGAGTGATGCTGATCTTCTGACGGCTGGTCAGTAGAATGAACATCACCAGCAGGTTTGTCAAGATGGCAGACAGACTGACCAGCCAGACCAGGACCCTCAGAAAACCTCGACTCATTACATCCTCACATGGGTTAAGGGCGTCTGGAAGCGGCATGCAGAAAGGTTGATCTGTGGGTCCATCGGTACAAATAGAGGCTCCAAAATTTTCGCTGAGGTGATCCTCTGGTAAGTCCACGTAAAAAAACCCAGACGCCTCAGAAGGACAAAAACCATCGTTGTGATGGTTATGGCTGAAGCTGATGACTGCTGATGAATCAGAGACCTTATCCTCAGACAGCTGGTTATTTCTTCCAAAAAATCCTGATGAGAATTCTGGCATGTCCCCAACATCTGTCCAGTTCAGGCTGCAGATGAGTTCCTCAAAGTCTCTACAGATGAAAACATTAATCATTATTGAACGTTTTGTTCTGTTGTTAATTATCATTCTTAGCAATGTAGAAGAAATATTCAACTCCCATCAGGAGACAGTGATCATTAACATCTTCTGAAAAAGACTCAAAAATCCAAAGTAAAAAAATCACTGTGATCTTACTGCCAAAGCTAAGATAGTAGCTTCTGTCCAGTTTTTAGAACTGGACAGAACTTACTTCCTGTTCAAGACCTAGATGGAGTTAACATTTAGGCTATGATAAAAGTTTGGATGTTTCGTACAATTATTAATATTATTCATTAATATAACATGAATAGGCTGGACAAGCGTATCGAAAAGCCAGCTCTGTGATTGGTTGCCAGCTAGACCTGTTCCTGGTGGTGGCGGAGAAGACATTGAATAAACTGTTTAAGCAATACGCCATCTTTTTTTTTCTCTTTATGCCTTTTCTCGCTCCCAAGTCCATGACAAGAAGGTAGACACCATTCTTTCGACTATGCATCAAGTAACAAGGAAGAGATGGGCAGAGCTCGTCACCACTAATTAGCTTTGCTCAGACACTGAGAGCCAGTGGGTCTAATTAGCCTGCCTCTGCCTACAGTCACCAGATAAACTCTTCAGCAACTCTAAACAGTGCTGTGTGCTTGTTCTGACTTGTTTTTTACTGCATAATGTTACGTTATCTTCTGCTGTCATCGTATTTTCCTCCTCTACCCATAAACAGAGGCTTTGTTTTGTTGGCCTACTCTCATGTTAGTTTGACCTGGAGATGTAATGTTTGCAAATGAGTTGAGTCTTTTGAACAGTTCTTTCACTTGAAAGCGCTGCTGAAAAGACTCAACGTGTTTGTGAACGTCATATGTCTTTTGCAAACCTCTGCAGATGTGGTTGTGTGTACGTAGGTCAACTAAACAAAGCCTCTGTTTACCAGTAGAAGAAGATAATATGAAGATAATAAAAGAAGATGACATAGCATAACACTGTTAAAAAAAAAAAGTCACAACAGGCACTCAGGACCATTAAGAGTTGCTGAAGACTTAGTCAAACGAATGTAGGCGGGGCAGGCTAATAATTCCTATTGACTCCTAGTGTTTGAGCTAAGCGAACTAGTGGTAGGTGAGCTTAAGCAATCTTTTTCTTGTCACTGGATGCAAAGATGAAACAATGGTGTCTATCTGCACGTCATGGACTTGGGAGTGAGGCAAGACACAAAAAGACAAAAGAAGTTGGTGAATTCCTTTTAACATAATGGATAATGGATGGCCTAGCGGGAACCACAACATTGGTGCCTGGGTGCAGGTGGATCCTACAAGGTCTAGAAAGGCTCATCGCTTGGTCAAGAATGAGCTTCAAGGCTGGCAAATCCAGGTCCCTTGTCCTCAGGAAGGGCAAAGTAACAGACCAGTTCCACTTCTTCCGGGGGGATGCAAAGATTCCATCTATGTCTGAGGAACCAGATAAGAACCTTGGGAAGCTCTTCACTGGTGACCTGAGGGACACAGCTTCTTGCACGGTAACCAGCGATGATGTCAGCTCTTGGCTTTTTACTTTGGGCAGGTCAGGACTTCTGGGGAAATTCAAGGCTTGGATTTACCAACATGGAATCCTGCCCAGATTTATTTTGCCTCTTCTGGTCTCTGAAGTTCCATCAGCTGGAATGGAGGTAATGACGGGAAAGAAATGGCATGCCCAGAAAGCAGTCAACCCAGCTGAGGCAAGGTTGCAGCACAACCTCCTGCAGGTAAGTGTGGCAACCACTTACATGGGGCTTGGGAGCACTCCAACACTTTCCTACAGCACAGCTAGGGGAAAGGAGAGGAGAAGTCTTGTCCAGGCTGAGGCATGGGCAGAAGAGGAAGAAAGAAAACGGAACAAGAAGAATAAACTGCTGGCAGGAAAATCATGTGGAAAGAACTGTGGAGATTGGAGCTGCAATAATAATGGTAAAAGCTGCACTTTGACCCCTGGGCTTTGTTTATACCATGTTTATTTTTTGTTTCTGTCTGTAGTGGACTCCTATTGCCTTCTTTATTGTCTATAGGTATATTTAATATAGTTTAGATCCTTAGTCTCCTTTTAGTGTTGATATGTTATTTACCACCTTTACCTGAAACCAGCTGCTGTATAGCTTAAGATCAACAAAATACATCTATCTATCTATCTATCTATCTATCTATCTATCTATCTATCTATCTATCTATCTATCTATCTATCTATCTATCTATCTATCTATCTATCTATCTTTAGATAGAGAGAAATAATGACCAAATAGAGAGCAAGAGCTGGGTTTTGGCTGTTTTTGTTGGTTGAATCAAGAGAACATTTGTGCTAAAAAAAAAAAAGAAAAAAAAAAGGAAGGTTTGGTGGGAAAAATATTTGTGGGTCCTTAACACACTTGAACGCACCCCCTCAGCCTGTGGAGCATTGTGAGGCTGCAGCAGTGGCTTGGGAACGTCAATTCAGCGCTCTGTAAGTGGGTGAAGGCCCCGAGGGGGGGTAGGGCTCTCAGGCTCCAAGTGTTTCTGAGAAGAAGCTTTTCAACGTTCTCCAACCCCACAGAGGGCAGCGAGCCCACCGATGTCCCGGAGAGGTCCCTGCAAACAGGAGAAGATTAGGTTTTTATTCAGACAGGGAGAGGACTCAAGCACAAAAACAAACACACAATAATCAAACACAAACAAACAGAGGGGTATTTCCCAAAACCTAAATAGAGGATCAAGCCAGGAATTTCTAGTTCTAATGGATGAATTTAGCTGTGATTTGGCTTCACGAAAGCAGAGGCACGTAAGGTACCATGAAGATTTAGTCTGTGCAGCTAGCTGGTTCCTGACTCGGCTAACAGGCAGGCTTAATTAATCCTGCTGTTCAATCAGTCAGCCTAAATAATCCTGATGTTTAATCAGCACCACTCTCATTTAAAAACAGAATGTTTCTTACAGTTATAATAATGATAATGACTAAAAAAAGGTATAGGAATGTTAATATTTAGAATAATAACACATTTCATTAAACATGTTTTCAAAAAAGTCAGAGACACTTTAAAAATGAGGAAGAAAAAGAAAAATAGGATTTGAACCACAGTAAAGAAAAATCATGAGTACTTTAAGTAGTTCTTTATATACACTGCCAGGCCAAAAAAGAAGTCACCACCTGGATTTAACTAAGCAAACAGTTATGAGCCTCCTCTTGGATAATTACTACATAGGCAATTATCTTCCAGATGGTTCTCATTTCTTTCACAGTCATTTAGAAAGATGGATCCTGTGATCACTGAAAAGATGTTAGTCCGTTTAAAAAGGGTCAAATCATTGGCATCCATCAAGCAGAGATAACATTTAACGGTATTGAAGAAACTACTAAAACTGGGCTAAGAGCTGCCCAAAGCATTGTAGAATATTGGGCAGCTCTCAGTGGGGAGCCATCCTCTTTGAGGAAGAAATGTGGTTGGAAAAAAAATTCCTGTGTGATCGAGATCAGCGATCACTTAACCTTTTGGTGAAATCAAATAGAAGAAGAAACAACAGTAGAAATCAGGGGTGTGTTTAATAATGAAAGTAAGAACATTTCCACACACAGTGTGAAGGAGACTGAAAGGATTGGCTGCGTAGCCTTAAGAAAACCACTAATCAGTAAGGTGAAGCAGAAAGAAGGCTTCAGTTTGCTAGGGAGCTTAAAGATTGGGCTGTGGAGGACTGGCAGAAGGTCATGAGTAGTGATGGGAGCATCAGGATAAGAAGAGAGGCAGGTGAAGTGATGCACCCATCATGCCTAGTGCCTACTGCACAAGCCTGTGGGGGCAGGGTTGTGATCTGGGACAAATATTGTCACATTGTAAAAGGTTATCAAAACAATGCCACAGCGAATGCGTATGGTAAACAAAGTGAAAGGTGGTCCAACGAAGTATTATGGTGCGTTCACACCGGATGCTACTTGTACTACCTCGGCGATCACTCTCCATGTAAAGTCAATGTACAGCCGCGATAGGGCGAGGCTAAACCTCCCGCGATGCGTCAGCCGCTTCTCACACTACCACATAGCTTGTCGCGTGATGTCAAAGTAAAAAAACTTGATCTTTTCAGGCAATGTTGTGTATTATGTGTTGGAAGCTCAAAACCACTATAATATTAGTTAAATTTATCTTTTTTGTTTTACCAAACAGCATGTTAAAATATTTTGCAACTTAGACAACACAGGTTATACAGTAAGACAAATGTACAATCTTCTAACGACTGACTATATGATGCATAAATAAATTCTAAATGTTTAAAATGGTCCAAATGACAGAAAGTTCTGTTTAATTTGTAGCTTCAATCAACATTTATCCCATAATTTCATCTGAAGAGTGTTGCTAAAGTATTTATTCCTACAAACAACTTCATAGACAGTAATCATTATTAGAGGTGTCTTTAAAAAAAAAGGAAGTACCGCCATACATGTTTCACAGATTGCTCCAAAGATTATTGTTAAGAAATTGAGTAGGGCTGGATTGAAGTGGGCACAATCTGATTAAGGGCCCTGAATTTCTAGGACCACCCCTGTATATTTATTTTTAGATTGTCGGCTGCATTTGGTTGTAATAGGCCTTTTAATGTTTGTTTTTCCATTTCTGGATCTATAGGACTACTTCAGACTGCTCACGCATTCAGATGGTCTGATTTTATCTGCCACCCTCTCTCGCTTCTTATTGTAGTGGCTGTTTTTCATTTTTATGGAATTTGATGTTTGATTTCCTTATAAAATTCCATCTGAAGCTGTTTTGTCATTTGGAGCTCAGTTTGCGCAATGCGCATGCGTCTTCCCTGTTTTGATCAGTAGCCTGTATCTGTGATCTACCTCGCGGTCTTTTGAAGAAAGAAGTGAACGCGCATTTGTGTGATTTAGTTTCATCTGTTTGACCAAACTGCTCCTTCTCATCCTGGTTTTGGACTTCATCAAACACGTTGAGGCAGCTCAGTGCTCTGAAGGGACTTGGTCAAGCCTCGTTGGTCATCCTGGATATCCTAATTCCACTTTGGTGAAATACCCCTCAGGTGAGCCGGGCTCTTAAAAAATCGTCTTTAGTGTGATCAGGTGAGTTTGGGCTCCTCACAGGTGTTTCGGACCCTCAGAGACTCCATGAAAAGCAAACTCATCAATCCGTCGTAGAGCCATGTTGCCGTGAAGAGACCTAAACAAGCCAAACAGACTAAACTGAGTCAAACTTGACGTTTTAAAATCAAAAAATCATTAAAATGCCTGCGTGTGACGCCATGTTAAATCTTCAAATAACATACACTTCCTCCAGGCTGCTCCCATTGAAGGCAAACCTTTGGATCTCCGTCACACCGTTATTGTTCAACAGTCTAAAAACAATGAATATACAAATGAACACTTCAGTTATTTATACAAAACTGATAACTGTCTTTTATTAACCTCAATCAAATATTTTATGACAGCTCTGTAAAAGAGTTTGATGTTTTGCTTAATCAGTTTGAAATGAAATGAATACATAACTGCATTCATAGATAAATAAATACATAGACAAATGGATGATTAATAAAAATAGATATGAACACATAAATCTTACATGATAGAGTTTTTTGGATCTGCCTTTATAAAGTTATAAGTGGATTGCACAATGTTGGATTTCTGCTGATATCGATGTGCCAATATTTTTTAAATCATTATTGCTGATACCGATATATTTCTGGTCAAGAGCACAAGCTCTGTCCTTAACAAACGTGGACTTGTTTCTTTCAGTGTCACAGTATATTTTTATGAGGAACAGACGTGAAACATCTAAAAACACTATTTAATCTTGCAAAAATGAAACCCTAGATTTTTAAAAGTACCCATGCAGTGATGAGAAGGTGCATCAATATTTGTACATTTGTGTAGATATCCCAGCCAATATATGGCTGATATATTGGCTGTAAATATCTGTAACAATTTCAATATCAGCCAGTACCGATACTTAACTTTTTAGGCTGATATTGGCCCATACTGATACCAAACCGATATAACCGTGCATCCCTAGTTTTAATATATTTTAAAATAATGAATATCTAAATCAGTCTTACAGAGTAAGGGGGTTTTCTGATATCCCACTAAATGCGTTTTAATGTCTTGTTTGAAAAAATGAAACAAGTAAATGAATTTCTTAATCAATGGATAAATGGACAGATATAGATAAATGAATAAACAGACAAGTGAATAATCAAACAGATAAATCGATCTTACAGAGTGAGAGGGTTTTCTGATATCCCGGTAAAAGAGTTTGCAGGAATCACTTGTAAGAAAATGTTCTCCGCGATCTCCCTGTTGAAGTATTAGTTTTTTTGACAAAGTGTAAATCATGATAATGACAAAGAAATTAAGACCATTGAAATATTCAAAATAATTATTTAAAAAAGTTAAATACAGAATAAAATCCTGCTGGATGGACTGAATGTGCTGAAGGTCAGGAAAGGATGTCAGGCCAGTATTTGAGATCCCTCTGTAACAAAAAATATTCAAAAAAAAATGAAATTCATAAATGTTGATGAATATTTATATAAATGCATCCATGTGTTTGATGAATATGTTTAATTGGGCTATTTTGATTTGTCATTCTTCGAATTTCTATCAGTCTTTCTCTCATCTATATGTTAGATTAGTGATTATAAACACATGTCCAAACTCTATAAACCCAATAAACTAAATAGTTTTCAAGTAAATGAAAACTATGAGTAAATAGATGAACGAATAAATAGATAATTTGAAAAGTTGTGGAGAAATAGATTTGTTTAAAATTCACTGATGCATTTTTTGATGAACATTTAATAACAATGAACAAGCTCGTGTGTAAGTTGTTTAATACAGCTTTATAACTTAATTCATTAAGGATTGTTTGTAAATTAAATCAGCATAAACACAGATGAACAAATGAACTTTTCTGATAAAATAATAAATATTTTCAATTTATAAATTGTTTTCATTAATAAACAATTTCATGAATTGAGAGCCTGATAAATTAATACTGATATATTTACATGAATGAACATGTTTACTAATGTTCAAGAGTACCCCCCCCCCCCCCAACCCTTTAACTAGAATATAATCAAGAACATCAATGTACATAAACTGATAAATAAACAAATAAATGAATGTGATCTCACAGGTACTTCAGTTTGGGCAGATCCTTGAACGCCTCGTGATCGATGTGAGTCAAGGTTTTGATTTCAGAGAGCTGACTGAGACACAAACACACCAACAGGTTATTAACCATTCAATGTCAAATAATCAAAAACAAAAATATATAAATGACATAAAAACACCAGTTAATCAAAGCTTTATATACATGTTAATCAATAGCTTAAGCAGGAGTTTGGTCATAAAGGTTCAGTAATCAGGAATCACTGATTGTTATTTATCTGTTGATTTTATGGTACCTACATGTGTGTCACAGTGCTTAAGTTGTAAAAGGAATGTTTCTCCAGGAATCTCACATTTTCATCATCACAGATAAATCTAAAAAACAAAAAATCAAGAAAAAAACATGACAATGAATATACAGTCATTCGTATATTTATTTCAAACAGACAGAAGTCTCAAAGCTCTTTAATAAATCTGCTTTAGAGACAATAATTACACATATAGAGATAGAAGAGGCAACCTGGAGCTTTTTGTTTTTTTTTAGATATTGATGTTACAGAGCCAAAAATGTTTTTAGTTAATAAATGAACTCACATTTGAGAAATGTTGGTTAGGTTGAAGAAAGCATTCTGAGGAATAAGAGAGAGTTTAGATCCAACCAGCCACCTAAAAAAAACAAACAAGCAACCAAGAAAAAACACGATGATAACAACTAACGAATTATAGTGATGATAATAATAGAAACAATATAACGATATAAATAATGGTAAGAAAACTGCAATATAAAGCAACAAAAACAATGACAACAACAGTAATTACTTAATTAAAAAGTTTAAGTTTGGAATGAATAAGATACTAATACAATAAAATTATTTTAATCAACCTAATCAGATCAAAAATGAAAGATTTTAAAAATGTTTTTAAAATGTTGATCCCATGTGAATAGTTATTTAAACAAATTTAAAAATATGACTTATGCCTAAAAGCATAGTGATCATAGTCTATAGGATAAAAAATAAATCTATCATATTCAAGGACATTAAGATTAAAATTTAAAATGATCAAGTTGAAAAGATTGTTGATAACTTTACAAAACTGATTACATTTTTATATTTAAAAAGTAATCTTCAAACATATCTTAAGATATGTCATGATTTCCGTCTCTGGTTCACACTCACACTTCCTGCGTGCTGCTGTGGAAAAGTGGCAGGACGTCTGCTCCGAAACACGACACGCTCCTTTGCTCATGGTTACAGCGACAGTCAGGTGGACAAAAGCCAAGAAAAAATGAGACGTGGAAAAGACAGAGAAAGAAAAACAGGAGGTTAAGATCCAGCTCCATGAAGACCTGCACGGACCAAGAGACTGAAGGAACTGAAGACCCGAGGAGAGCCAGGAGGGGAACTGACTGAAGACTAGAGGAGGGCCAGGAGGGGGACTGACTGAAGACCTGAGGAGAGCCAGCAGAGGGACTGACTGAAGACCAGAAGAGAGCCAGCAGAGGGGGACTGACTGAAGACCAGAGGAGAGCCAGCAGAGGGGGACTGAAGACCAGAGGAGAGCCAGCAGAGGGACTGACTGAAGACCAGAAGAGAGCCAGCAGAGGGGGACTGACTGAAGACCAGAGGAGAGCCAGCAGAGGGACTGACTGAAGACCAGAAGAGAGCCAGCAGAGGGGGACTGACTGAAGACCAGAGGAGAGCCAGCAGAGGGGGACTGACTGAAGACCAGAGGAGAGCCAGGAGGGGGACTGTCTGAAGACCTGAGGAGAGCTAGGAGGGGGACTGACTGAAGACCCGAGGAGAGCCAGCAGAAGGACTGACTGAAGACCCGAGGAGAGCCAGCAGAGGGACTGACTGAAGACCAGAAGAGAGCCAGCAGAGGGACTGACTGAAGATCTGAGGAGAGCCAGCAGAGGGGGACTGACTGAAGACCTGAGGAGAGCTAGGAGGGGGACGGACCGATGACCAGAGGAGAGCCAGGAGGGGGACTGACTGAAGACCAGAGGAGAGCCAGGAGGGGGACTGACTGAAGACCTGAGGAGAGCCAGCAGAGGGACTGACTGAAGACCAGAAGAGAGCCAGCAGAGGGGGACTGACTGAAGACCAGAGGAGAGCCAGCAGAGGGGGACTGACTGAAGACCAGAGGAGAGCCAGGAGGGGGACTGTCTGAAGACCTGAGGAGAGCTAGGAGGGGGACTGACTGAAGACCAGAGGAGAGCCAGGAGGGGGACTGAATGAAGAACTGAAGAGAGCCAGGAGGGGGACTGAATGAAGACCTTGGCCTCCTAGGCAGATACCAACCTAGGAGGGCTCCCATGGGAATAGCGATGTCACAAGCTCATAAAGCATGCTATAGACTGAGAAAAGAAATAAGAAACACCTCACTTTGCTTCTTCTCTAAGGTCCTATTGCTGGTCTCAACCACACAGCTTCGTGATTTATTACATTTCTATTTGCCTATACCCTATATCCTTGTATCCTTGTTTGGTGTCATGTATACAGTGATATATATTTCTGTACCTCTACACCATGTTGTCTCTGGGACCCTCTGACGGACTGCTGACCTGATGCTCGTGCCTCCGGTTTCCACATAGTGACAAAGACTTGAGAAAATTTACGATGAGAATCCGGGTTGTGTTTTATTTCGAAACTTCCAGATACACCACAGGTTGACTTCCTGTCTGGTGCTTTCTTAACGAAAGTGAATTTGCGAGGTTTGGAAGCGACCGTGCAAAAAATAGACCTGAAGTGAATCTCCAGTGCCTTGGCGCGCGCCAGCGCTTCACCAACGCAGAGCTGCGCGGTGCGGCACCCTTGAAATGTACTGCGGAGCACTTCGCTCCCATTCTAGTCTATCAGGCAAATTCCCCTGCACGCGCTGCAGCGTGTCGGCGGCACGTTGGAGAACTGATGATGTCAGAGCTGCTGCAGCAGGTAACAACAAGGAAGAACACAGAGACAGAGACACACAGTTCAAGCAGTAAAAGCTTTTTCAAAAAAGTAATGCATCAATTACTTGGTAACTAAGTACATTTATGAAGGAGTAATTCCATTAGTAACTCTGTTACTTTTTTGGGAAAGTAACTAGTAACTATATCTAATTACTTTTTTTAAAGTAATGTGCCCAACACTGGTAACATGCATGTCACACTCTGAATTTATGAGACTTTAGAGCCCTGTTACAATAGATGGAAGAGTTTAACCAGGGTGAAACCTAGTGATACTCTATAGGACCAGCTGAGATCCTCATCAGTCCAGACCGGTAAACTCTGTCCTTTGCTCTGCAGGTAAACAACAGAGACAAACCCGAGGGATATGATAGATGAAAGAGTTAAACCAGAATGGGTGCTGGGCCCAGTTGTTCAAAAGGTGTAATCTGGGTCAAAATTATCCACATTTTGAAATCCCCCTTTTTTTTCCTTTTTTTTTTTTTTTGCTATTCAGGGTCACATAATCAGTCTTACTTTTATTCCAGTTGTTCAAAACAAAGCTGGATTGGATCAGTCTGATCCAAATCCAAACTTTCCAATTCCTTAATCTTGATAATTTGCGCTTAAAGTAGACTTCATATCACTCTAAAGGCTGCTTTGTGTGTAAAAAAAATAGTGGAGTAGCCAATATGGGGCCACTCAAAGTGTATTTATTTTAACAAACAAACAAAAAACAAAGAAAGTAGATCGACTTTCAGGATCCTTTGACTAGTGTTGTTTTATTCAAGACTGGTCTTGGTCTCGAGACCGGTCTTGAGACCACATTTTGAAGGTTTTGGTCTTGTCTTCGACTCAAGAGTATTTCTACTCGGTCTCGGAATCAGGATTTTCCGTCAAGACCGAACAAAACCAGCACTGATCTGCTCTTTTTCAGCTTCATTAATGTGAATAAGGAGGAACACTTGGTAAAACAACAAAAAGCTTCAATTAATGTGTTATTTCCCACTGCAGTGACTGCAACCTTCCCGGTGTTGTGACTGAGGGACAAAGCCCTGAACTGTCAAACCTTGTCATGGTCTTAGTGTGGTCTTGAGCACAACACTACTTTTGACCAGCCAGACCTAATCCGTCCCACAACAAATAAAGAAGGAAATATCGATCCCATGTGCTTCAAATTCGAACTTTAAATTGCAACCTTTCAAAATTCAATAAATATTAACACCCACATTCAGTTGCTTTTTCTGTGGAATGACCGAGCTTTGCCTTAAAGAGAAGGATCTCAAGGTGTGCTTTTGAGTGTTTGAATGGAGTTCTGAAGAGGTGCTTTACATACCTCGACTCCTTGCAAGTTGAACCCCAAAACATACTACTTGCTTGTATTGTCCTGCACAATATTCCTACAAAGCAGAATGTCTCTCTCTATGATGAGAGAGCTCAGATGTGCCTGAGGTGCTGAAAATGAAGACGTACCTCTGCTTTTCTCTCAGAATGAGAGAGTGACTGGACATGGAGTAAGGGGATGCCATTGTCGGAAAACTATTTTTAACAAGGCTGTTTGGATGTGGGTAATAAGTTTCCAATAGGAGTTGGAATTGAATATGTTATTGTTTGATTTTGACAGCGTTTGAGAGGATTACGACGTGTTTACTTTCAACTGTATGGTTTGAAAATCAGCTGAAAAATATCAGTAAATAAATGTGTATCTACTCCATGATGAATTTCATATATTTAACTAGTTAGAATTTGAGTTAAGTTAGATTTTGTTCCTGAAATCCACCCTGAATCCACCAAACTTCTGGGATCAGAATAATCCTGATATTTTGGATAAAAGTCATCCCAATCCTACTAAAAAGTTTTGAACAAAACAAACTGAGGGTTTGATCCGGATCAAAACCAAGATTGGATTACATGAGCTCATCCAATCTCAGAATCTATTTTTTTTTTTTGAACAACCCATTTTCAAGGATTGATCCAATCCATTATCCAAAACTCAATCCGATTACCTTTGGACAACTGGGCCCTGGTGATGTTTTCGAGATACCACACTGAAGCTCAAACATCACCCCTAAAAATATCTCCTTATTTCCATTAAATTTCCGTAGCCTTCTCAGATTGCACGTTGACAGGATCTCTGAAATAGCTGAACTTAAATGAGCACAGGTCTGTGAACCATACCTGGAATCATTGAGGTACAGGTGACAATGAGCTTTGCTGTGTTAGCACTGGCCAATTATAAATCAGATGCTCACTTTTAATAGTAAGAAATAAATGATAGACCCAAAGAGCAGATTGAATATTTAATTAGAAACATGTTCTCAGGTGTATTTACAGGTTCAGACTTTAAGCAAAGGTGATTTTTTAACATACAGGTGACAAAATATGCACATGAATATTTTCAATGAGCAGGGTTAACACACTTTTTTTTATGTTCAAATCTTTTTAAAATCTTTTTGTAAAATATAAATGCATATCAATATTTAACAGCAACAACGCATAGGTAAGCAGAAACTTCCAAAAGCTCATAAATCATCATAAATAATAAAAATATAAAAGCTTTATAAAAACACTCAGCATCATTCACATACACTCCACTGACTCTACAGACACACACTAGGATTGATTATACAGCTCAATTAATATCAGTTATTGATTTTATTTTAAGTTTGAGCTACCATCTGCAGATGTCCATATGTTAATGTTAGCTTATTAGCTTTTCTAGCATGTTAGCACATTAGCATGTTGCTGTTTAATAAATCATGAAATAAAACTAAATGGCAACCGAGGAAGTTTAAAGAAGTGCAACAACAACAAAAAAAGAACAGGTCACAAAAAAATCAGAACATTACAAAACTGTTTATCCTTAACAGAATGTCTTTAAATATTTTTTTTAATTTATTGAATTATTTTAATATTCTTCCATTTAAAGATGCAATCAGTAACACTCACTACCAACAGCATTCGATCTCTTTGGAAGAATGAGCTGCTGGTCTTCATGCTCATCTTTAATATATGTATAATGTTTTTTTAAATATAAATTAAACATTTTCATTTGAAAGGCATTTTGAAGCTTTGGTAAAAAATATCAGAATGCAGCATTTCATTGTTTTAGGACGTTCAGGCTGCTGCGTTACATTCTCAGAGTTTATATTAAAAATGTTTTATGATGTTTGCGTTCATCAGTGCAGATCTAATGACATCTAAAAAGTAAACACTTTCAAACACCCCGACCCTCCAGTCAGCCCAAAATCAAACATTAATTAGATCATTTGAGTTTTTTGAGTAAATATCAGACAAACTTTACTGATTGCACCTTCACTTTTGATTTTCTGCAGAATCAAAGACATTATGATCAACAAAAAGCTTTTGAACTCTGTGCAAGGCTGGTTTCCAAAATAGGACATTTCACAATAAAAGCTCAAACTCAGTGTTGAGGACATTTCACAATAAAGGCCTAAATCCTGTACCAAGTACATTTCACAATAAAAGCCTTTTACTAGTGCTCAGGACATTTCACAATAAAAGCCCCTACAGCGTGCCCTAAACATCAGATGATCGACCAGCAGAGCGAAATGGTTTGATTTTTCTTTCTCAAAATCTAAATAATAACAAGAATTGTTGTTATTATGCATTTTATTCTGACAGCAAAGAGAGGGCCGCATGCACCTCAGGGGCATTCGTTAAGGTCATTCTGTCATAACAGTGGGCACTTCAGACTGCGAAAAGCAGTGACTTGAACATTGAGATGATAGATACACAGCCCACGATGCACTGCTGCAGTTAAGCACACCAAACAGAAAGGCACCATTGATTTTAGCTCTGCACTAAATTTGACTTTAAATCGTTGCTACATACCAGTGTATGGCACTTTACCTACGAGACAGGAACACGTTTATTGTTTATAAAACTCTGTTTCTACCATGTCAGTAAAATAAAAGTTTATTTTCCATTTACAGCAAATAATTTATCCAAAATAAAGGTCAAACAGTTCATATTCTTTCCCTTGTATTTGAGTTCCTCAAAACTCTTGATCTGCATGATGGACGGACTCTGTGACTGGGTGTGCAGGTTCACGCTGAAGTGATGACCTGTTTTTTTTAGGTTAATAACTACTCGATGAGGTGGTGCAGGTCATCTTTTTTATTGTTTCAAAGGGTCTCTGAAGACTTCATGTCTTGTACCACACCTCACTTATGATGTTGTGACTAGTGGAATAGGTCTCTGTTGACTGGATGACTTCTCTTGCAGGTGTAATTGACTTGTTGACTTATTTCAGAAGTCACTGATGACTTGTCCAATTGTCTGAAAGGTCAGCAAAGACGAGTTGAACTGTGTTGATAATTGATGAATCATGCAGATTGTCAGTGACTCGATGACCCATTCTTCAGGTCACCTTTGGTACAGTAAGTCGTCCCACAGGTTTGACTCAACGATTTGTCCACTGGACGACAATGACTGGATGACTTGTCTCAGGGGTCATCAATGATTCACCGACGTCTCCTGTAGGTAACTGATGACCGCAGGACTCTAGTGCAGGTCATGATGACAAACCGACTCTTTATGGAGGTCATCGATGACTCGATGACTTGTCCTGCAGGTCATAGCTGACAGAATGACTCGTCCTTCAGGTCAGCAGGTGGCGCTGTAGGGTTAGTCCTACTGCTGTTTGGAGCTGACAGACTCACCATGGTGATAAATGGCATTTCGTCACCTTGAAGCTCGTCCGTAAGCTGGTCTGATAGCAGGCTTTCACAACTCGACTCGACCTCGACCGCCTTCCTGTTCTCGGGTAAATTTCCTGATAAAGTGTCAGGGTCACTGTCTCCAGGTGGGCGCACCTGGCTGCCCGCTGCGTCCACATGCTCACCAGCATCCTTGGTCAACAGTGGACTTGGAGGTAAACTGTGAGCCATTAGGCCATGATTGTAGTGAGCGGATGTCCTCCTCTGTTCATCTCGAGCCCGAAGTTTATTCAGCAACAGCAGGGGGCGCTCCTCCTCTCCAGAGGGGCTTAAAGCCATGGAGGGTACAGAGACGGCGAGACTGGACAGGGGGACAGACAGCTCTGATGGAGGAGACCCTGGAGTCATGAGGGACATCCTGGACCCTGGGGTAAACTGAGTCGGGGACGTCAGTGCCGAGACAAACCTGCAATTAAAAAAAAAAGTTTGACATTCAATAGCCAATAAATATATCGATCAAAACAGGAGGATGATCACAAAGGTTTTTAAGATTCTAGGTATGTGGACCGAGGACTTGATTGTTTGAGTCTGAGATGGTTTGAAGATTTGGGCTGTGGCTCTGATCTCAGTCAAAGCAGCAGGAAAGGTTTGATGAAGATCTGATGATCTATGACGGTGTTCAGGTGCCTGCCTCGTGCTGAAGGACCCATTTCATTACTGCGCAGACTTTATACTGAGCAGAACAAAGTTTACTGGACGTGAAGATGTGGTTTAACTTTGATACTGCTCCAAAGAAGACTAGCTCAAATGACTGAGGCTTTACTTAAGAAAATCAGTACTTAAGAGATTTTTTAACATTTCTGCTGGAATTATTGAGACTTTTATTTTGAAAGTCCAGTTTACTTTGAATTCAGTTGTGTGTCTGTGATTTAATAAGCTACTTTGAATCAGCTGATATTAAATTGCACATTTTATCCAATCACAGTGCAGGTAAAGATTGGAGGATTCACGACTCAGACATAAGCCAGAGTAAGATGAGAGAGTAAATTTGCTTTTGTTAAAGTAAAACCTTTTTCACTGAAGATCACAAAGATATTATTTTATCTTGGAGTGGTAAGAAGTGTGTTTAGGCTGGTGTGAGAAAAAATTCTTGGAAACCAGCAAACTTTGAATGGGGGTCAATGGACAGTTTGGGGAGACATGCTCTACATTTTAGGTTTTTGATGCAAAACTGTAAATATTTTATTTCTGTGAACAAGGGATTTAAAAGTTTGAAAATTTCATATCATGGTTATTGTGACCAAAATTACCACAGTTATTATTATCGCAGTATTATCGCAATGTGCTCAACATGTTCATAAAGTACTTTTACACAAACTTGAAGACTTTTAACCCTTTTAGTTCTATATTGGTAACAGGCTGCCTGGTCTTTTTGGGGTTTTTTTTGTCAATAAATGTCAGGAATTGTCCTTTGCGTAATTTTTTTCACCCTTTATCATGAGAAATAAAAGTAAACAATTCTGGCAAGTACTTGTCATTGTTATGTTATAAATACGTAAAACAGTGTGTTATTACAAGACAAGGAAAATGCAGATTTTAACTTTGAACAGGCTTCTCTTTATAAAAAACTGTAAATGAAAATGTTCAAAGTGGAATTACGGTAGTTTGAATCGCACGTTTTTTCATATGCTGCCGAATGATTCATACTGTAGCATAATTTTATTTAGTTAAAATAATGTGAATTTCAGAATGACCCGACCCTTGTCCCCCTCTCTGGTTCCTTGCTGAGGTCTTTCTCAACAGTCCAGTCAGGCCTCTTCGCTCTGATGCTGCTGTGGGTGTTTGTGGCGAATGGGCTACTGTGTCTTTGTGGTTTTTCCTGCCTCATAGAGACTTTTTTTCTGCAGACAGGGTGCCCGTCTTCAAACAGGTTTCCACTTGGCATCCTTATAAAATCCAAAATATGACCAGACTTCAGACTAAGTCTATTTTAGGGGAAAAAAACTACAGTACAGTGTCCGTGCAGGCACCAGCCACCATACTTTGGCTTTCAGAGGCCAAACAATGCAAACAGCATTGTTTGAGGGACTCCGTCTTGGAGTCACTGGGTAGTGTTAGCCGATCTCTGCCAACAGTCATGAGATAAACTGTTCAGCAACTCTAAACAGTCCTGTTAGTTTGTTGCGACTTTTTTTTGTCTTTTATGACTTTATGTTACATTATCTAATTTTGACTAAGATTAGCACTTTATGTAAAAACTACAGGGTGCATATGCGCCATTAAGCAGCTGAGGAAGAGAGCAGACGAATACACAAAGTGCTAATCTTAGTATATAGATAACTTAACATAATACAGTAAAAATGAACCACAACAGGTTTACAGGACCATTTAGAGTTGCTGAAGAAGTTTATCTGATGACTGTAGGCAGAGGCAGGCTAACACTACCTACTGACTTCCAGTGTTTGAGCTCAGCTAACTAGCATTGGATGAGCTCTACTCATTTCTTCCTTGTTACTGGACGCACAGTCAAAAGAACGGTGTCTATCTGCTTGTCATGGACTCGGAATTGAGAGACAAAACACAAAAGAAGTTGGCATCTTTAAGACATTTTTGATCTGCTATTCTCTGTTAGTTTCCTCCTATTCAAAAGTTTATTTTTCTGTTTGAAATATTTGAGGGGTTGATATAATTTTTACCTTCTAACTTAAGAGTTTCAGAGCTGGTTGTGTCTCGGCTCGTCTCTCAATGAACTCTTAAGTCTCTGGTGCCGGCGGTGGCGTTCAAACGACCCCGGCCGCCCTGTGGAGCACGCTGGCTATTCTCAGTCAGTGTCGCCACTGAGACGGACTCAGGGTCAGACGGACAGTCAGTCCAGTCATTATTCCAGCTGCAGACACACGGAGGAGACAGGGTTCAGACCAGATTATGTTTCTTTGAGTCTGTTGGTGTCACCTTGAGAAGGTCTTCGGACTTAAGCCATCTTAAAAATCAGTCTGTTTTTGGTGTTCGCTAAATAAGCTCTATCATCGATGTGACTTTGAGCTAACAGTTTTTGACTTTTTTTTGTCACTGTATCTTTACGAAGTGTAGCTCAGTGTCTGCAGGTACTTTTTTAACTGGAGATAAATAGATATTGAAGGATTCATGTATTAATGGCTTGCCTGGGTGATATACTGACTGGTTGTTACTGGACCGTAGTTTTCCGTTTTTAATCACTGTCATGTTGGTCATTGTCTGACAAAGGTCTAGTTTTTAAGATACTGTGTCATTAAATACTTTCTTAAAAAAATCCAATCTCATGTGCTGCTGCTTGGGTGCTCACTCAGACTGTGACATCTAAAATGAAATAGCCAAACTGACAAAACATTAACCCCCTTTAAACCAATATAAAAGTAAGATCCTTGGTATCACCTTTTCTGAACCTCCAAGCATGATTCCAGTAGTATTCTCAACACTTAGGGTGAAACCCACTTCTACCCCATAACCCTTCCCCTTCGTCTTACCCCTGTCCCTTAGCCCTCTGTTTTGACGGCCAAGGAGAAGGGGTGAAAACACACAGCTGAGAAACGAGACGCCTCTTGATTCCCGCGACATCATCACTCAGAGCAGCTCGCTGGCTGCGAGGTAAGCAGATGCGACAACAGCCGTAGCTACAGCTGTGAAAGCTGTCTTATTATAATGAGAAATTGTAAAATATGACCAACAATTCAAAGCATGATTAAGATTTACTTTATGATTTAATAATTAATTATAATTGCTTCCTTCACTCTCTGCTCTGCCTCGGGTCGGCAGATGTGGTATATTATGGGAAAATTCTCATCCTCCTTTGTTTCAAGTGAGGTTCCGGCCTGCCTTCATTTCGAAGGCTGTGTAGCCCTTGGTCTTAGCCCTACAGAGAATTGGGACACCGCTTCACAAGACGTAAATGCGCAAAACCAAGGGCTAAGGGGTAGTATTAGGATTCACTCTTACTTCAAGAGTTATTAAATCAAAACGGAGCAGAAGAGACAAATGTGATGAGGACAGATATATGATCCCGTCCATGGGTTTTTCTCTATCATAAATTCTTATTTTTAGTGCCTTGGTCTGTGCCTGGACAGATACATATCTGTATTTATGTGTCTGTATTTACAAATTTATTTATGTGTAATTGTATATATGTATCTATAAAGGGAAGAGTAAGGTTTGAGCCTGCCAGTAAAGTGTCTTGAGATAACACCTGTTATGAACTGGGGCTATACAAATTAAGATTGATTTTAATAGTTAATATTTTTCTTTGAAGAATGGTTAACATGAATGATGAAAATAAATGGTTGATATTTTTATTAAAATTAAATCACAAAAGAAACAAGAAATCAGACTAAAGGATCTTTGTTCTTCCATCTGCCGCAGCCTCACATCTGAAACTATCGCTTGCTGTTTCGCCATTGTTGTTGACCAGGTGTGTACCAGATCCTGCCCCTCCATGATTTTCAATTGGCCAGTGACAGGAAAGTGGCATTGACAAGTGTGGAAATGCTGTTCCAAAAGTTAGACTTCTGTTACAAGAAGTTTGGTATAGTGAAAGACTCAAGCTCTTACCTCAAAACTGATACCATGAACATGAAGCTCAAGTTTTGATTTGATTTCTAAGAAGGTTAAATGACAATCTGACTGCTCCGCTCGAGACTGAACTTTTATACCAAAGTTCCATGACATAATGATGGTTATGGATTATTAAGGCACTTTTATAATATATATATATATAATAAAAACCTTAGCTCACCTTTGGCTGGAGACGTGCGTGAACGTGGTGTGGTCGTTAGCAGAGAAAGCATTTTTGTTGGTGAAGGTGGTTTCCGTGTCGATATCAGCTGCATTCTGCGCATCGATGCCGTTACATTTCTTCACCAACAATAAAAAGGTTTAAGTGAGGATTATTTTCAGTGCTTATTTTATTTTAAATGAAAATGAAATAAAGATTTAAGTGTTCACTGACGGGCTGCAGGTCCTCTAGAGGCATGTTGGCATCTTGCCGCCCTCTGATGGAGCCCGCTTGTTTGGGACCGGCTGCCATCATCTTCTTCTTCTTCTTTTTCTTTGTCCTTAAACTCTGCCTCAGACGGTCCTGAAGTTTCTTCCTCTGCTTCCTGTTTGGGAAAAGAGTACTGCTGATTACTCCAAAATAAAACAGCATTACACAAAGAATTACAGTCCAGTCTGACTACACAACTGTTTGTCTTATTTGGACCGCAACTACAACATGTTGTCTGGAGTATAAATGCCAAAGGTCAAAGGGAGGCAGGGTCAGTGCC